>JAQZBX010077972.1:0-14193 GCA_029593785.1 Cabassous unicinctus
TGTTCTTCAAGGAGTGAAGCTTGGTGATAGCTGTGCATCCTGAGGGGATGGATGGGGACGAATAGAATAGATGGAACAAGGGGCATTGTTGGGATGATGGAATTGTTCTACATGATCTTGCAATGATGGATATAGGCCACATTAAATTTTGTCAAAATTTATAAAAGTGTATGGTCTAAAATGTAAACCATAATGTAAATCATTGACCAAGGTTGGTAGCAATGTTTCAATATTTGTACATCAATTGTAACAAATGTACCATCCACATGTAAAATATTATTAATAGGGGTGTGTATTAGTCAGCCAAAGGGGTGCTGATGCAAATGACCAGAAATCTGTTGGCATTTATAAAAGGGTATTTATTTGGGGTAGAAGCTTACAGTTACCAGGCCATAAAGATTAAGTTACTTTCCTCACCAAAGTTTGTTGCCACGTGTTGGAGCAAGATGGCTGCCAACATCTGCCAAGAGTTCAGGCTTCCTGGGTTCCTCTCTTCTCAGGGCTTGTTTCTCTCTGGGCTCAGGCTTGATTCTCTCCACAAGGCCAGCTGTAGACTATCAGGTGAATGGCTCATCTCTTTTCCCGGGGCCTTCTCTCCTTCCTCATGACCAAGCTCCTCTGAGTGCTTACTTCCCCAGGCTCCAGCATTAAAAACTCCAACTCTGTCCTTTGCCATGTCTTTTATCTGTGAGTCCCCACCCACCAAGGGGGTGGAGACTCAACATCTTACTGACATGGCCCAATCAAAGCCTTAATCATTAAATCAAGTAAAAGTGAAACCTCTGAATCCAATATAATCTAATATGCCAGAGAAAAAGACCAGTTCACAAACTGGAAATTTGGAATTCATAAATAATATTAAACTGCTACAGGGGGTATTAGTCGAGGTTCTCCCAAAATACAGAATTAACAGGAGATACCTGTAAATAGTATGAGATTTTATAAAATTGTCTCATATAACCATAGGATGCACAAATCCAGATTCCACAGGCAGGCTGCAAACCAGGGGCTCTGATGAGAGTCCAATGAAGGTCCTTGATGAGTTTCTGGGAAACACTGGCTGGCCAAAGATGAGCTGGGAAATTCTCTCTGAATGCTGAAATCACTTCCTCTTTTAAGGCATTCAACTGATTGGATAAAATGTCACTCACTGCTGATGGCAATCTCCCTGGTTGATCCTAGATGTAATCAGCCATCTATGCAATAAACTCACTGATGATTAAAGTCCATGAATGTCCTTGTATTACAATTAGCCCAGTGCTTGCTTGACCAAACAAAGGGGTACAATTACCTGGCCAAGTTGACACATTAGCCAATGTTGAGCATCACAAGGGAAAAGGGGAAAAGGGGGAGGATGGTGGGTATATGGGAGTCCCCTATCTTCTGTACATGACTTTTCTGTAACTTAAAGCTTCTTTGAAGACATAATGAAAAAAACAAGACACTGGGGGAATAAATGGGAAAAAATTCCACTATATGCATAAGACCACAGATCTTACAGTGATGAAAGACAAAAAGTCAAAAAAAAAATTTAATTTTACATTTTTCATTCCAATTTTTAAAAAAAGTTTTTGTATTTTATTTGTTATTTGTTAAACTATCATTATTATTCCATTTTATTAATTGTATTCGGTTATTTTGTTGGCTTCATTTTTTAAGAAGTTTTGGATCACAGAAGGGTTACAACTGTGGTGAGGGAGGATCATTGATATGGGGGTCAGTGATGGAGGATGCATGGGAGCAGGTTGACCTGGAGCATACTTATAATGCATATGAATGAGTTCCAGTGTTCATGGGGCACTGTCACAGTGGGTGGAAATCCACACAATAAGCAAAAGAATATCCAATTCCCATCCTGGGGAGTTCTGCCACATTCTCTAATGGGACAGCAAGAATCCCCTGAGTACAGGGGCAGTTGACCAGTGAAGGAGGATGGACCATTGATGGGCCCTTGATATTGATGACTGTACTTATGAACATTTCTTTTGAAATTGAAACTTAGCCTAGTATTATAGGTTGCCTAAGAGTTACCTCCTGAGAGCCTCCTTGTTGCTCAAATGAGGCCTCTCTCTAAGCCAAACTCAGTACATAATGCATAACCTTCCCCCCAACATGGGACATGACTTGTGGGGATGAGCCTCCCTGGCACAGAGGGATTACCACCAAGCACCAACTAGCAATGCAACTGGAAAAAGACCTTGACCAAAAGGGGGAAAGGGTAAAGACAAGTGAATTTATATGGATAAGAGACTTCAAAGTGAGTCAGGAGGTCATTCCAGAGGTTACACTTATACACATCTCAGCAGGATCTCATGACAGCCAAAGTAAATATTGCCTCAAATAGTGGGGGCTCCTGAGGGCTCGGAGACATCCAGACACTTTAGACAGGGCAGACAGCTCAGGAGTTTGGCACACTGCCAGTGGGCCATACTTTGGAATTTATGCTCCCCAGTGTGACAGAGTTGAACTCAGTTGTGGTTTCCCTACACATGGCTCTTCTGTCCCTTCTATTTGAACTTATAGTTAGTACTAGAGTTGATAGGTGTATGTCCAAGAGACTTAAATCTTTGGGCTCTCCATGTGCCAGTTGGGTCCTGAATCTCAACAGAGTTGCAACACCTACTCTCCAGTTCATTGGACACACCTAGGACAACTAACAAGGAGATGATGATAGACAATGACCATCCCAAGGAACAGAGAGACTCTGCAACTGCAAGCAAGATAGTCCCATCCATTTGCCCCATGAAATCTAAGCCCCCTCTCAGTTGGAGGTGGAGTGGGCATCACCATCCCAGAATCCTCAGGATTGAGGAGTGAATGATAGACTAGAGTAGACTTACTATTAATTCTACTATAGACTTATTGTGATTCTAGCAATGGAAGAAATTTTGTCATTGATGTGGAGACAGTGGCCACTGGAGGTTATGGGGGGAGGAAGAGGGAAAAATAGGTGTAATATGGGGGCATTTTAAGGACTTGGGAATCATCCTGAATGACATTGCAAAGACAGATACAGGCCATTGTATATCTTGTCATAATTTACAAAATTGTGTGGAAGAGAGTGTAATCTACAATGTAAACTATAATCCGCACTTAGTGGCAATGCTCCAAAATGTGTTAATCAATTGTAACAAATATACCACACTAATGAAGGATGTTGTTAATGTGTGAAAGTGTGGGAGGGGTAGGGAGTGGGGCATATGGGAATCCCCTATATTTTTTACGTAACATTTATGTATTCTAGTATCTTTAAAAAAAATTTAAGTATATTAAAAAAAAAACTTATGATTGTTATTTCTTCCTGGTGGGTTGCCCCATTTATAAATATATAATGTCCTACTTTATCCCTCATAACAGTTTTGCATTTAATGTATATTTTGTCCAATATTAGTATAGCTGCCCCTGCTCTTTTTTGGTTACTGTTTTCATGGAATATCTTTTTCCAACCTTTCACTTTCAGCCTATATGTACTGTTGGTCTAAGGTGAGTCTCTTGTAGACAACATGTAGATGGCTTATATATTTTTAATCCATTCTGTCATGCTCTGTCTTTTGATTGCAGAGCTGAATCCATTAATATTCAATATTGTTACTGTAAATGCTTTACTTCAACCATTTCATCCTGTGGCTTTCATATGTCATATATTATTTTTCTCTTTTTTTTTTTTTACCATTTTAGTTACCCTTTCTGATAACTTTCATTTCTACACTCTCCTCCAAGCCTCTCTCTCCTATCTTTTCCTTTCAGACTGCAGAATTCCCTTTAGTATTTCTTGTAGGGCAGGCCTCTTGTCAACAGATTCTCTTAGTTTCTTTTTTCTGTGACTAGTTTAAACTCGCCCTCAGTTTTGGAATTGGTTTTTGTTTTTGTTTATTTGTTGTTGTCATTGTTGTTTATAGGAGGTACTGGGGACTGAACCTGGAACATTGTACATGTGAAGCAGGCACTCAACCACTGAACTACACCCACTTTGGTCATCCTCATTTTTGAAAGAAACTTTTGCTGGATAAAGAATTCTTGGCTGGCAGTTTTTCTCTTTCATGCCTTCTTGCATTCATGGTTTCTGATGAGAACACCACACTAAGTCTTATTAAACTTCCCTTGTATGTGATGGATCTATTTTTACTTCCTGCTTTCAGAATTCTCTATCTTTGGCATTTGACATTCTGATAAGTATGTATATTGGAGTAGGTCTATTCTGATTTATTCTATTTTGAGTGTGTTGCACTTCTTGGATGTCTATTTTCATGTCTTTCATCAATGTTGGGAAATTTTTGGCCATTATTTCCTCAAATATTCTTTCTTCCCCTTTTCCCTTCTCTTCGCCTTTTGGGACACCCATGTTGTGTATAATTGTGCACTTCATGCTATCATTTAATTCCCTGAGCTCCTGCTCAAGTTTTCCCATTCTTTTATCTATCTATGCTGGTTTTTTTTTCAATTTCAGATGTCCTGTCCTCTAATTCATTGATCCTTTCTTCTGCCAATTCGTATCTGTTGTTGTATACCTCTAATGTATGTTTAATCTCATCCATTGTGTCTTTCATTGCCATAAGGTCTGTTATGTCTCTGCTCAAGCTTTCAAATTCTTCTTTATGTTTGCTTAGTGTCTTCTTAATATCCTCTATCTCTTTAGCCATATTTTCCTTCAACTCCTTGAATTGATTTAGGAGACTTGTTTGAATGTCATTGACTAGTTATTTCAAATCCTGTGTCTCATCTGGCATTTTAATTATTTCCTTTGGCTGGGCCATATTTTCCTGTTTCTTAGTATGGCTTGCAATTTTTTGCTGATGTCTAGGCATGTAATTATGATGGTGAGATAACTCTGATGGTCAGTTTCTCTCTTGCCTAGGGTTTTATTGTTGAGTGGCTTTGTGTTACACCTCTTCTTTGATTCTTGATTCAACTTGTTCTCAGTCTTAAAAATGTCCCTGTTTAACTGATCATAACAGGGCCAGGGACCCACAAATGGGTGCAGACCAGTTTCCAAGGCCCTTGGGGAGGAGGACAGTAAAGTCACCAAAAAGCATTTTTCTTTTCCTGGAGTTCACTTCCTGGCCTGAGAGCAGATGGCACTCTTTGCCAAACATTTTCCCTCAGTCCTAGGGGGAGCATGATTACTCCAACCCCCATCAGGTATGAGTGCTGAAACAATGTCTGCAGGAGTTCCCTCTCTGGGCCAGCTATTCAGAGCCAGGTCCTGCAGTCTAAACTTGCCTATCAGAAACCATGCTCTGCCCTAGGCCTCATCCACCCTTTCCAGGGAGAAAAAATTGCCACTTTCCACCACAGCAGCAGCAGCAGCCAGTCTTGGTCCTTAACATGGGTGTGTGCCTGAAAGGTGGGGAATAGGCACCATTCCCAGCCACAGGGGTGCTTTACTCATGTTTTTTTCTTTGATTTCTCCATCTCCCCATCCTGTTCCCTCCTTGATAATGGGCAGCTCTCCCCTGGTCTACAAACCTCTAGAACAGTTTTTTGGGTCAGTTTCTGCCTTTCCTTGTGCTGTTTTTATAAAAGAGGTTAAAAAAGGGAAAAAGAAAACAAAGCAAACAGAAGAGAGGTGAGCCCTATTTGTCTCTACATTGCCATCTTCTTGGATGACCTGATGCTGAATACTTTTAATGTGCTTATTTTCCACATAAGTATCTTTGAAATGTCTGTTCATAATTTTTGCCTGTTTTTAAAATGGATGTTGGCAGATATATCCCTTTTATTAATAACTAAGAAGACAGAGAAACAAGAAAAATATATATTAGGCCTTCTCTCTTTTTTATTTATTTATTTATTTTTTGTCCTTCTGTTTAAGTTTTTTTCCATCAGCTTTTTTATTTTTAGAGAAATTTTAGATTTTCAGAAACATTACACAGAAAGTACAGAGAATTCCCATATAACCCCCCCATACACACACACATATAATTTCCCCCATTATTAACATCTTACATTAGTGTGGTACATTTGTTATAATTGATGAGCCAATATTGAAGCATTGCTTCAATATAACACAGTTATATTGAATTGTTATATTCAATACAATATACTTATACTCATTTATAATTCCCCTAATCATGATCCTTCTACTCCATTTATTTGAGCCTATACTTTTCAATATGCCTTTTAAATATATTTCTCAGAGACTTAAATCTTTGGATTGTTAAAGCACAAAGTGTTAACCATAATATAAACATATAAACTATAGACTTTGGTTAGGAGTAATACTTCACTCATTCTTTAGTGACATGCCAGATGGATTGTTTTTAAATGCTGGAAGACTATTTCCCCAATATTTTATGCTATTCACAACATAATGATCGCATACCATCCACTTTAAAATTTAGTGCATTAATAACTGTTCTAATTACTTCCTAGTCATCCTATTGGTGAAGGAGGGATCTCACACCCTAAATAGTGTAAGATGGCTGAACACAGGACACCTATATGGACAAATGAGATTAACAGCTGTTTATTAGTCACATATACTCACAGCTCAAGAGAGAAGGACACCACTTGCCATGCAGGGCCACATGAAAATTGTACTTGGAAGCAGAGTGGATAAGGACAGGCTGTGGGAGTCAGGCTTTTGTTAAGAGGATTGGATGTCCCCTATTTCCTGCAGGGGGCCTTGTTTGAATAATTTTGTGGGTTGAGGACTGGGTGGAATGCCACTGGACCAGTTGACAGGGGAACTAGCAGAGTGTTTAACCTTTCCTGCTGGGTAGGGGGCTCATATCTGGGAATAGGAGAGGAACTCATGGTTAGGCCTTTAGGGCCTGGTGAGGTTCAAAATGTTGAAGCAGCACTTTAAATTTTAGGCCTTACAAAATATTAGCACATTTTCTATCACTGTCTTAAGTCTAGACAGTTAATGAAATTTGTTTGTAGTTTTTGCCAATTTCCTGGGTATAAATACTCCCACCTGGCCAATTTCAAGCTGCCAATATGATGTCACTGAATGTGGAGTCAATAAGTAGCACACCATTATATCCTATTTCCACCATACAGATACAATAGCCACAAATAACCTCAAGAATATAAATAGTAATATGTAAAATTTGATGTTTCTGTCAAATTGCCCTTTCTCAAAATGTTTTCAAGCTTTACTATAGGATATCATAGCATAACTGTATTGAGTAAGTTTCATACAATTGCATAAACATTTTATTCTTTAGGTTACAATATAAGGGTTACAAAGGCAGAAATATACTTGCCTTTATGCACCACTGTATCACAGATTTCTAGCAGAAATCCTAGCATTTGGTAATCACCTAAAACAGACTAATATGTATGTATATATGGATATAATACACACACACAGTCATTAATTCTACTGCAGAAATCAGACTTAAAGCTTTTAAACTAGATTGAAAAAAAATTTTTTTTTTTCTCGCCTGAAGGCAAAGTAGAACTGAGAAACCTGGGTGGCACCACCCAGAAATTTCTTGTGCTAAAACAAACACTTATTTTCTTACTTTAATAAACACATTTTCTCACTCCAAATGGACATGTGTGCAAAGTTTAATAATTGATGTCCTATGTTGTGACCAACCTAAATGCCTATCTAAAGATAATTAATTGAATAAATTGTGGCAAATCCCCACAATATAATTTGATAGAGCTATGAAAAATGAAGAACATTTCTATACACATATGTGGAGGTGTTTTCAGGATTTTTTTTCAGGATATATTTTTAAGTGAAAAAGGAAGGTACAGAAGTGTGTGTAATATGCAGCATTTTTTCTTAAGATTAAGAAGGAATATGAATATAAATATATTCAAGTGCTTTTTAAATCTCTTTAAGGATAAACCCAAAACTTATAAGAATGATGACCTAGAGGGGCAGAGACTGAGCAGGGTGGAGAATAGAGATAGAAACTAGACATATTTTAATTGGTCTTGTGGTATAGTGTTGACTTTTGGAAAAATGTAAATATTTCACAAGAGTAGCACATTAAATAAAAATAAAATGAATATAATACACAAAATACAAAGGCAAAATAAAAATATATAAAAACATAATTATGGAAAAAGTTTGTGGCCTATCTAAATAATACCTATCAAGGGCTTGCTGCCCAATGGACACAAAGACTGATTTTTTTTTTTTTTAATGTTACACAATATATTTGGTTCTGTCATCGTGATTTCCCTCTTTTGTCCCTCTCTCCTCTGGGTGGTGTGCAGCCTTCACCTGCTGTCCTAAACCCTAGAAGATCTTTTTCAGGGCTGTTTCAGCCTGTCCTCTAGCAATTTTTTCTGGAAAAGAGATTCCGGTGTCTTACTAGTCCACCATCTTCCCAGAAGTCCATCAACTGATTTTTTAAAATATATACTTTTCTATTAGGGAAGTCGTGAGCTTACAAAACAATCATGCATAATGTGTGTATTTCCCATACATCCATCACCTCTCCACCAACACCTTACATTGTTGTGGAACATTTGTTACTGATTATGAAAGAACATCATGAGACTATTAACACTAACTGGTCTATAGCTTACATTTGATTTTTTTTTTCAGACACCCCCATTATTAGTATTGTACATTTGTTATAGTTCACAAGAGAACACTTGCATATTTGTATTGTTAACCACAGTCCATCTTCCACCACATGGTTTACTGTGTTTTTTTTTTTTTTTTAAAGATTTATTTATTTTATTTTATTTATCCCCCCCTTGCTGCTTGTACTGCTGTTTCCATTCGCTGCGTGTCTTCTCTGTGTCTGCTTATCTTCCCCTTGCTGTGAGGTCTTGCCGCATCAGCCCACGGCGCCGCGCGAGCTGGCCTGCCCTCACAAAGAGGGGCCGGAAGCGAACTCAGGGCCTCTCATATGGTAAACGGGTGCTCTATCCATTGCGCCACACCCGCTTCCTGCCGTGAGGTTGCTGCATCAGCCCACTGCACCGCTCAGGCCGGCATGCCCTCACAAGGAGGCCTTGGGACGTGAACCCGGGCCTCCCATATGGTAAACGGGGGCTCTATCCACTGAGCCACACCCGCTTCCCTGGTTTACTGTGTTATACAGTCTCATGCCCTCTACAATCTATCCAAAGTATACACTCAGGGGCTCTCTCTGTCATCACAGAGTTGGGCAATCATTGCCTTAGCAAATTTTTGAACATTTTCCTTATTCCAAAAGAAATATTGACCTTTAGTGTAGCTATCGTATCTTCTTTGACATTGATGCAAGAATATTACAATATTGCTGTGAACTATAGTCCATAATGTTGGAGAAGATGCTGAGAGTCAGAGCATAAAGGGTTAAGCATTTGAAAAGCATGCCTGCTGGAGAAGAAACGATAAGCGAATGTCTCCAAGGTTTCTGTGTACTGCAGACGTCAGTAGGAGGAAGCAGAGCGGGATGAACCCACCAATAAGAAGTTACTGTATAAATTCCTAAGAAAAACTATCTAGTAATACAGGAACCGGCAGCTCTCCTACATGCCAAGCAGAGGAACTAATGAAAAGATGCCCTAATTTTGTTATCAGCTTTGTAGTATATAAAGCAGCTTCAGCCTAAATAAATTTGCCTGCATTCCTCATGGAGTGAGGTCCCCTGATCCCAATCTCTTTGGATCGTTCCTGGCACCGTCAAACTCCACGTTGTTTTACAACACCATAAGTTACATTAACTGTATTTTTCCTATATATTACTGTACTCTTACCACTTGTAATAGTGATGTACATTTGTTCTAGTTCATAGAAGAGCAATCTTGTATTTATACTATTAACCACAATCCTCATCCACCTCTGGATTCACTAGGTTATTCAGTCCCCAGATTACTCTCTAGCTTTCTTTCAGTTGACATTTTCATCCCCTGACTACCCCTTTCAGCTACAATCCCATTTATAAACCAGCTGTGTTACTTATACTCACTATAATATGTTACTATCAACTCTATCCATTTCCATACATTTACAGTCAAGCTAATTAAAAATTTGACATATATTAAGCATCAATAGCCCTTCTCAGCCCTCATCCTATCTCCTAGTAACCTTTACTCTAGTTTTTACTCTGTATGTTTATCCTTCATATTAAGTTCATATTAATGAGACCATACAATATTTACCCTTTTGTGTCTGGCTTATTTCACTCAGCATAATATCTTCAAGGTTCATCCATGTTATTATGTGTACCAATTTCATTTATTTTTACAGCAGCATAGTATTCTATCATATATATATATATACCACATTATTTTATCCATTATTGGTTGATGGACACTTGGGTTGTTTCCATCTTTTGGCAATTGTGAATAACACCGCTATGAACATTGGTGTGCAAATGTCTGTTCATGTCACTGTTTTCAGTTCTTCTGGATATATACCTAGTAGAGGAATTGCTAGATCATATGGCAGTCCTATATTTAGGTTCCTGAGGAACCACCAAAATGTCTTCCACAGAGGCCTTCTACATTCCCAGCAATAGTGAAGGAATGTTCCTATTTCTCCAAATCCTCTCCAGCACTTATTGTTTTCTGTTTTTTAAATAACCGTTGTTCTATGAGGTGTGAGGTATTTCCTTGTAGTTTTGATTTGCATTTCGCTAATGGCTAGTGATATTGAACTGTTTTTCATGTGCTTTTTCACCATTTGTATTTCTTCTTTGGAGAAATGTCTATTTAACACTTTTACCCATTTTTAAAATTGGATTGTTTGCCCTTTTATTGAGTTGTATGATCTCTTTATATAGCATAGAAATCAAACTTTTATTGGATAAGTGATTTTCAAATATTTTCTCCCATTGGGTGGACTGGACTTTCACCTTCTTGAAAAATTCCTTTGAATCACAAAAGTGTTTAAGTATGATGAGGTCTGATTTATATTTATTTTTTCTTTCATTACTCATGCTTTCAGTGTAAGGTTTAAGAATCCACCACCTATCACCAGGTCTTGAGGATGTTTCCCTACAATTTCTTCTAGCAGTTTATGGTTCTAGCTTTTATATTTAGGACTATAAAACATTTTGAGTTAATTTTTTTTATAAGGTGTGAGATAGGGGTGCTCTTTATTTTTGGATATGGATATCCAGTTCTCCCAGCACCATTTGTTGAATAGACTGCTCTGCCCCAGCTAGGTAGGCTTGACAGCCTTGTCAGAAGTCACTTGACCATAGCCATGAGGATTTGTTTCTGAACCATCAGTTAGGTTCCATTGGTTTATATGTATATCTTTATGCCAATACCATGCTGTTTTTACCACTGTAGCTATGTGTATTAGTCAGCCAAAGGGGTGCTGATGCAAAATACCAGAAATCTGTTGGCTTTTATTGAAGGGTATTTACTTGGTGTAGAATCTTACAGTTACTAGGACATAAAATGTAAGTTACTTCTCTCACCAAAGTCCGTTGCCACGTATGGAGCAAGATGGCTGTCAACATTCAGCCTTCCTCTTCCTCTTAAGGCTCCATGGTCCCAGCTTCTTCCAATATCATCTGTAGGCTGGGATAAGTCTTGTCTCTCTCCCAGGACTCATTTCTCTACAGCCTCAGCTGCTCTGCTCTCTCCACAAGTCCAGCTGTGATCTGTCAGGTGAATGGCTTCTCTATCTTCTCAGGGCCTTCTCTCTCTCCTCAGGACCAAGCTCCTCTGTGTGCTTACTTCCCGGGGCTCCAGCTTAAAACTCCGACATCCCTTCTCTGCCATGTGGTTTCTCTGTGAGTACCTGCCCACCAAGGGCACAGGAACTCAACGTCGTACTGACCCAATCAAAGCCTTAATCATTATTTAATCAAGTAAAAGTGAAACCTCTGGATCCAATTTAATCTAATATGCCCAAAGGAAAAGACCAGTTCACAAACATAATCCAATATCTATTTTTGGAATTCATAAACAATGCCAAACTGCTACACTAGGTAATATGATTTAAAGTCCAGAAGTGAGAGTCCTCCAACTCCATTCTTTCTTTTTAAGATGTTTCTGGATATTTAGGACCTCTTTCCCTTCCAAATAAAATTAGTAATTGTGTTTTCCATTTCTTTAAAAAGTGGAATTTTTACTGGAATTACATTGACTCTATATCAGTTTGGGTAGAATTGGCATCTTAATGATATTTAGTCTTTCAATCCATGAACAGGGAATGTTCTTCCATTTATTTAAGTCTTTGATGTCTTTTGCAATGCATTGTAGTTTTCTGAATACAAGTGCTTTACATTCTTGGTTAAATTTATTCCTAAATATTTGATTCTTTTAGTCGCTATTGTAAATGGAATTTTTTCCCAACTTCCTCCTCAGATTGCTCATTACGTGTATAGAAACACAACTGATTTTTGCATATTAATCTTGTATCCTGCCACTCTGCTGAACTCGTTTATTAGCTCTAGTAGCTTTGTTGTAGATTTTTCAGGACTTTCTAGATATAGGATCATATAATCTGTGAATAGCGAAAGTTTTACTTCTTCTTTTCCAATTGGATGGCTTTTCTTTCTTTCTGTTGCCTGATTGCTCTAGCTAGAACCTCTAGCTGTATATTGAACAACATTGGTTACAGTGGGCATCCTCATCTTGTTCCTGATCTCAATGGGAAAACTTTCAGTCTTTCACCGTTGAGTACAATGTTAGCTGTGGGTTTTTCATATATGCCCTGTATCAGGCTGAGAAAGTTTCCTTCAATTCCTATCTTTTGGAGTATTTTTATCAAGAAAGGATGCTATATTTTGTCAAATGCCTTTTCTGTGTCAATCGAGATGATCGTGTGATTTTTCTTTGATTTATTAATGTGTATTATGCTGATTTAGTTTCTTGTGTTGAACTATCCTTCCATGCCTAGTATAAAACCCACTTGATCATGATGAATAATTATTTTAATGTGTTGTTGGATTCAATTAGTGAGTATTTTGTTGAGTGTTTTTGCATCCATATTTATTAGGGAAATGGGTCTGTAATTTTCTTTGTTATATCTTTATCTGGCTTTGGCATTGGGGTGATAATGCCTTCATAGAATGAGTTTGGTAGTGTTCCTTCTTGTTCAATTTTTTGGAAAAGCTTAAGTACAATTGGTATTAAATCTTCTTTGAATGGTTTATAGAATTCACCCATCAAGCTATCTGGTCCTGGCCTTCTTGTTTTGGGGAGTTGATAGCTGTTTCAATCTCTTTCCTTGTGATTGGTTTGTTGAGGTCTTCTATTTCTTCTAGGGTCAGTGTAAGTTGTTTGTATGTTGCCTAGGAATTTTTCCATTTCATCTACATTGTCTAGTTTGGTAGCGTACAGTTGTTCATAGTATCCTCTTATCTCTTTTATTTCTATGGGTTCAGCAGTAATGTCCCCATTTTCATTTCTGATTTTATTTGCATCTTCTGTCTTTTTTTCTTTGACAGATAGAGAAGAGCTTTTGTTAATCTTCTCAAAGAACCAACTTCCTTTGGTTTTGCAATTCCATTTATGAATGCTTATCCATTCAGTGTTTGATGGACACTTGGATTGTTTCTATCTTTTGGCAATCATGAATAGCACCGCTATCAACATTAGTGTGTAAATGTCTGTTCACGTCACTGTTTTCAGTTCTTCTGGATATATTCCTAGTAGAGAGATTGCCAGATCATATGACAGCTATAGCTTCCTGAGGAATCACCAAACTGTCTTCCACATGCTATTTCTCTACATCCCCTCTAGGACTAGTTTTCTTTTTAAAAAAATAATGGTGATTCTATAAGGTGTGAGATGGTATCTTCTTGTGGATTTTTCGGGGGGAGGTACCAGGGGTTGAACCTGGGACCTCATATGTGGGAGGCAGGCTATACCTGCTCATTCTCCTTGTAGATTTTTTTTTTTTAACAATTTATTGAAGTATATCATTCCTACATGAACATGCATAAACTATAAATATTCAGTAAACATTGTGAACTTACAAAACAAACATGCATAACTGTGGGAGGAGGTGTGGGGGGGGCGAGGGCGGTACGGAAGCTCTAAGCGCGCTGCCCGAGAAAACCGAGGCGTGAACACCGTTTTGGCGCCGAATGCCGCAACCAATCAGGAGCAGACGCCTTTGCAGCTACCGCAGCCAATCAGCTGCTGACATCTGTAGCAATCTCTCCTTGCCGTGTGCTTCAAGATGGCCACCACAGCTCGGCACCACCCCCTTTCTAGCATATACCTTATATGGACATAAACCCATCCCAACCAATCAGAACCCGCCCAGTATGCCTTACCCTTCCCCTGTTTCACTCCACCCCTCCCGCTCTTTATAAATATCAG
>JAQZBX010077974.1:0-14195 GCA_029593785.1 Cabassous unicinctus
TTTTACACCAAATAAAATTCCCATTATAAAAGCCAACCCATTTCTGGTATTTTGCCTCAGCAACCCAGTGGCAAACTAGGAGAGTGAGTAAAGGATTTGCATCAAGTGGATGTTGAATGATTGTGGAGTGCATGAGAAAGATTTCACAGTAATTTAGATTAAGAAAATTCTTTCTAATATTGATGGACCAAACTCAAAATTGTCTTTGCTCCTTCTCTGAGCAATATTTATATGTGGCAATTTTCCTATAACAAAACTATAATGGTAGCCATATTAAATTATTTTCATTAATTTACATTTTAATGGTGTTATAATTATTTTTGTAAATTTGTTTAATTTTACATTTTTGTATGAATTATGGTTATTAGACATTTGTAACTCTTTTTTATGTTTGCCTCCATAATCACAACATATTTAAAATCATTTACTTTAAAACTGGAAACCATGAAATTATTTTTTCCTTTAAAGCAGTTCTATATATCATTCAAAATTAAGAAAATCCAACCTACCCTTCTGAATAGCATTTGTGTATAAAAGAACAATTTATTTAAGTATAGTGTGTATGCATTAGAAAAATCAAAACAAAACAATAGATGGATTGTGGGGAGATGGGTCAGGTTAGGCAGGGAAGCCTCAGCTCCCTCACAAAAACAACAGAGAAAGAGCCAAAAGCTGCCTGAGGGATCTGCTTTAGGAGTCAGCAGACCAGGACAGTGCTTCACAACACCCATGAGGGTGAGGGACAGCGAGACAGAGAACCTGAAAGAACAAACTGTGAGTTACTAAAATTCTGGGCTCCTGGTAAGGGCTCCCCTCTACCACCCCAAAGATATTAAGCTGGGTTAAAGCCCCTGGCTCATTGTGGCTGAAAGCAGAACATGCCAAGTCAATAACTCTGAAACTGACATTCATATCTGTAGTAAAACAATTTTTTAATTTTTTTTTTTTTTTTTTTACTTTTTAAAAGATACTTAGATTATATAAATGTTAAACACTTCCCACACCTCCCACACCCTCCCACATAAACATCCTTCATTAGTGTGGCACATTAATTGCAATTGATGAATGAATCCTGGGGCTTTGCCAGTGAGCATGGACTATAGTTCACATTGTAGTGTGCACTCTCTCCCACACTGTTCTGCATGTTATGTGATGATATACACTGTCTTATATCTGTCATTGCAATGTCATTGAGGACAATTGCCAAGTTCCAAAAAGCCTCCTTATTACAACTGTTTTTCCCTCTCCATGCCTACACAACCTCCAGTGGTCACTGCCTCCACATCAATGTTGTAATTTCTTCCAATGCTAGAGTCACAATATGTCTATAGTAGAATACCAGAAAGTCCACTCTAGTCCTTAGTTCATTCTCCAATCCTGAGGATTCTGGTATGGTGAAACCCACTCCACCTCTAATTGAGAGGAGGCTTCAAACCCATACAGCTGATGGATGGGACTCTCTTGCTTGCAGTTTTCAGCTCTCTTTTTCCTTGGTATGGTGGTTGTCAATCCTCACCTCCTTGTTAATTGTTCTGGGTAAGTCCAATGAACTGGAGAGTAGGTGTTGCAGCTTCTCTGAGGTTCCAGGAGCAGTTGGCACATGGACAGCCAAAAGACTCCAGTCTCTTGGATATACACCTACAAAATCCAGCACCAAGGAAAGGTTTAAGTAGAAGGGATAGATGAGCCATGTGTAGGGAAGCCATAATTGAGTCCAACTCTGTCATTCCCATAAGCACAAACTCCAAAGTAGGACCCACTGGAAAGACACCAAACACTGGAGGTAATTGCCCTGACCATAGGATTTGGGTGTCTCCCAAGCCCTCAGGAGCCCCACTATTTGGCAGAGTATCCATTTTGGCAGTCTATAAGATCCTGCTGAGATGTGCATAAGTGTTACCTCTGGGATGACCTCCTGACTCACATTGAAGTCTCTTAGCCATATAAACTCATTTGTCTTTACCTTTCCTCCCTTTTATTTGAGGTGTTTTCCACTTGCATTGCTAGTTGGTGCTTTGTAGTAATCCCTTGGTGCCAGGGAGGCTCATCTCTGAGAGTCATGTCCCACAGTGAGGGGAAGATAATGCATTTATATGCTGTGTTTGCCTTAAAGAGAGTCCACATTTGCACAACAAGGAGGTTCTCAGGAGGCAACTCTGAGGCACACCACAACACTAGGCTAGGTTTCAATTTCAAGAGCAAAGGTTCATAAGCATAGCCATCAATATCAAGAGCCCATCAATGGATCATCCTCCTTCTCCAGTTATTGCTCCTGCACATGGGGGACTGCTGCTACTCCATTTGTGAATGGGGCCGAGCTCTCCACGATGGGAATCCAATATTCTCTCAGTTATTATGTGAGTCTCCACCCACTGTGACAAAGCCCCATGAACATTTGAACATATTTGTATACCTTTTATGTATTCCCAGGTGAACTTCCTCCCTTGTATCCCCCATCACTGACATCCTACACCAATTATCCTCCCCTGCCCCATTTGTAACATTTCTGTGATCCAAAGCTTCTTCAAAAAATGAAGCCAAATAATAGTCAAATACAGTTAATAGGAAAATGAAATAATAATGGTAGGTTTAAATATAAGAAATAAAATGCATAAAAAATTTTTAAAAACTAAAAATGAAATAAAATTAAAAATTGGTATATTAAAAAATAATGAAAAATATTTTAAAAATTTTTTGACATTTTGCCTTTCATCTCTGTAATATCTGGTGTCCTTTATGTACGGTGTCATTTTTCTTCCATTTATTCCCCAGTGTCTTACTATTTTTCATTTTGTTTTCAAAGAAGTTCTTGGTCACAGTAAAGTCACATACAGAATACAGGGGACACTCATATACCATCCTCCCCTTTTCCCCCTTCCCATATTAATACATTTTTATATGTTGATGGTACCTTTGTTATAATTGATATACAAATGGTGAAACATAGCTACTAAACATGGTTTACATTATGGTTTACATTTTAGACCATGCACTTTAATAAATTTTGATGATATTTGACATGGCCTGTGTCCACAATTACAGGATCATGTACAACATTTCCATTGCCCACTAAATAGCCCCTGTTTGATCTATTATTTTCCTCTCACCGCCTCCCTTTGGGGCCCATGACGACCCACTGGATTCACTCTTTGGAGGACAAGATTCATAGTTATTTGCAACAACACTGAAGTCTTGACTCACTGGTTTATCCTCCCCTGTTAGGAACAGCCCATGCTCTCAAGAGACTCCTCCCTCTTTGTGAACAAATCAGTCCTCCATGGGATGGGATTCCAACTCCTTCCTGCTCATTATGTGGGTCTCCACCCACTGATACAACACATTATGACAAAATGATCACTCACAAACTCCCTAGAAGCTTTCTCCAAGTTTTCCTTGTCCAGAATACTACCCCCCTCCAATCCAACATCCTAAACCAGTTACCCCTCCTTGTCATATTGCCATAAGAATATCCCCAACTTTGTACTTTGAACAACATATCTGCAAAACCTCAGTGTTCACCTGGTCCCTCTCCCAACCCTCCCCCCAGTTCCCTGGACTTTTCAACCAATCCTCCTCAATCTATCCAATTCTCAAACCTCCACCACCAACCGAATAATATCACTATGCTCCTGTCATACCCTTTCAAATCACAACTACACACTTTCACCTTACCGTAGGATACATCCATATGGGTATTAGCTCACAACCTTCTTCTCCCTATTTCCTGTAAACCTATCTTTAAGACAATAGCTCTTTGAGTCTACTCAATTTGCTTAATTCACATCAGGGAGGTCATGTACTGTTCATCCTTCAATGCCTGGCTTCCTTCACTCAAGGTAAGGTCCTCAAAATTGATCCATGTTATCCCATGTGTTAGCACTGTATTCCTTCTTACAACTGAATAATAATCCATTGTATATAGGGACCACATTTTGTTTGTCCACTCATTTGTTGATGGGCATTTGGGTTGACTCTAATTTTTGGCAATAGTGAATAATGTTGCTGTGAACATTTGTGTGCATATATCTGTTCGTGTCTTTGCTTTCAATTCTTCCCAGTATATACCCAGTAGTGGAATTACTGGATCATATGGCAGTTCTGTAGTTAGTTTTTGAGGAACTGCCAAACTGTCCTCTACAATGGCTGGACCATTCTGCATTCCCACCAGCAGGGTCGAGGTTTCCATTGCTTTATATCCTCTCCAATACTTACAGTCCTCTGTTTTTTTAATAGCCACCCGTCTAATGGGTGTAAAATGGTATCTGATTTTAGTTTTGATTTGCATTTCCCGAATAGCTATTGATGTTGATAACCATTTCATGTGTTTTTTAGCCATTACTATTTCTTCATTGTAGAAGTGTCTTTTCAAGTCGCTTGCCCATTTTAAAAATGGGTGCTTTGTCTTTTTATTTTCAAGGTGTAGGATTTTTTTTATATATTCTGGATATTAGGCTCCTATCAGATATATGGTTGCCAAATACTTTCTCCTATTGGGTAGGCTGCCTTTTTACTTTCTTCATATCATCCTTTGAGGTGCAAAAGTTTTTAATTTTGAGGAGATTCCATTTATCTATTTTTTCTTTCGCTGCTCATGCTTTGGGTGGGAAGTTTATGAAACCATTTCTTATTACAAGGTCCTGTAGAAGCTTCCCTATATTATCTTCCAAGGTCTTTATGGTCTTGGCTCTTATATTTAGATCTTTGATCCATCTTGAATTGATTCTTGTATAAGGTGTGAGATGGTGTTCCTCTTTCATTCTTTTGGATATGGATATCCAGTTCTCCAAGCACCATTTGTTGAAGAGGCCATTTTCTCACTGTTGAGTGGGCTTGATGGCCTTGTTGAATATCAGATAACTGTATATGCAAGGATCTATATCAGAACTCTCAATTCGGTTCCATTGGTCAGTAAGTCTATCCTTGTGCCATAACCATGCATTTTTTTTTTTTACCACTGTAGCTTTGTAGTATTTTTTAAAATGTGGCATTCTGATACCTCCAATTTCATTTTTCTTTTTCAATATGTGTTAGGGTATTCAGGGCCTCTTACCCTTCCAAATAAATTTTGCTCTTACTTTTTCTAACTTATAAAAAAATGCTGTGTTGATTTTTATTGGGATCAATTAAATATGTAGATTAGTTTGGTAGGATAGACATCTTAATGCTGTTTAGGCTTCCTATCCATGAACAGGGAATATTTTTCCATTTATTTAAATCTTCTTTGGTGTCCTTTTAGAATGTTGTGTAGTTTTCTGTATATAAATCCTTTGCATCTTTAGTTTAATTTATTCCTAAGTATTTGATTCTTTTAGTTACTATTGTAAATGGTATTTTTTCTTGATTTCCTCCTCACATTGCTCGTTATTGAGGTATAGAAATGCTACTGATTTTTGAGCATTGATCTTATAGCCTGCAACTTCACTGAACTCATTTATAAGTTCTAGAAGCTTTGTTGTAGATTTCTCAGGGTTTTCTATGTATAGGATCATGTGATCTGCAAATAGTGATATTTTTACTTCCTCCTTTCTAATTTGGATACCTTTTATATCTTTTTCTTCCCTCAGTGTTTGAGCAAGTACTTCTAAGACAATGTGGGTATCCTTGTCTTGTTACTGATGTTAGAGGGAAAGGTTTTAGGATTTCAACATTGAAGATGTTAGCTGTTGTTTTTTCATATATACCTATTATCATGTTCAGAAGTTTCCTTCTATTCCTATCTTTAGCAGTATTTTTATCAGGAAAGTGTGCTGTATTTTTTCTAATGCTCTTTCTGCATCTAAAGACATAATCATGTGATTTTTTTCTTTGATCTCTTTATGTGGTATATTACATTGATTCCTTTTCTTATGTTGAAACATCCTTGCATACCTGGGATGAAACCCACTTGGTTATTGCATATAATTCCTTTGATGTGTTGTTGAATGTGATTTAGAAATTATTTTATTGAGGATTCTAGCATCTAGGTACATTAAAGAGATTGGTCTGTAATTTTCCCTTCTGGTAGCATCTTTGTTTGTCTTTGGTATTAGGGTAATGGTGGCATCATAGAATGAGTTAGGCAATATTCCTTCCACTTCTATTTTTTGGAAGAGTTTGAGAAGGATCGCTGTTAGTTCTTTCTATAATATTTGATAGAATTCACCTGTGAAGCTGTCTGGTCCTGGGCTCTTCTTAGTTGGGAGATTTTTGATGACTGAATCTATCTTTTGTAATTTGTCTGTTGAGTTCATCAATATCTTCTTTCATCAATATAGGCTACTTTTGAGTTTCTTGGAATTTATCCATTTTTTCAAAATTATCATCCTTTTTGGCATATAATTTTTCAAAGTATCCTCTTATGATACTCTGTATTTCTGTGGGGTCAGTGGTAATATCCTCTTCCTTATTTCTTATTTTGTGTATTTACATCTTCTCTCTTTTTTTCTTTGTTAATCTGGCTAAGGGTATGTCAATTTTATTGATCTTATTGAAGAACCAGCTTTTGGTTTTGTTTATTTTTTCTAGTGCTTTCTTATTTTCTATTTCTTTTAGTTCACTGTAGTATTTATTATTTCTGTCTTTCTACTTCATTTGAGGTTAGTTTTTTATTGTTTTTCTAATTCCTCCAGGTGTTCAGTTAGGTCTTTGATTTTAGCTCTTTCTTCTTTTTTGATATATGCATTTATAGCTATGAATTTCTCTCTCAGTACTGCTCTTGCAGCATCAATAGGTTTTGATTTGTTATGTTATTTTCATTTGTTTCAAGGTAGTTACTGATTTCTTTTGAGATTTCCTCCTTGAAACACTGTCTAAGAGAGTGTTGTTTCACTTCCATATCTTTGTGCCTGTATTAGTCAGCCAAGGAGGTTTTGATGCAAAATACCAGAAATAAGTTGCTTTTTATAAAGGGCATTTACATGGGGTAGAAGCTTACAGTTAGCAGCCCATAAAGTGTTAAGTTACTTCCTTCACCAAAGTCTAAGGCCACACGTTGGAACTTGATGTCTGCCAATGTCTGCCATGGTTCAGGCATCCTGGGTCCCTGTCTTCCTGGGCTTGCCTCTCTCCAGGCTCAGTTCCTCTCTTTCCTCCACAAGGTCAGCTATAGAATCTGAGGCTTTCCAGGCTTTGCCTCTCTCCAAAGGATCAGCTGTGAACGGTCAGGTGAACAGCTAATCTTTTTTCCCAGGGCCTCCTCTCCTTCCTCATGACCAAGCTTCTCTGTGTGATTACTTCCCTGGGCTCCAGCATTAAAACTCAGCATCAGAACTACAGCATCAAAACTCCAACTAACTCCTCTGCTCTGTCACATAGTTTTATCTTGGTGGGTGGGGACTCAACATCCTACTGATGTGGACCAATCAAAGCCCTAGTCATAACTTAATCATGCTCAGAGGAACAGACCAAGTTACAAGCAAAATCCAATATCTTTTTTTTTGGAATTCCTAACTATATCAAACTGCCACAGTGCCTAATCTGGTCCTCTGGACATTACTACTGATTTCCAATTCCATTCCATTGTGCTCAGAGAAATTACTTTGTATAATCTCAATACTTCTGAATTCATTATGATTTTTTCTATGGCCTAGCATTTGTTCTATCTTGGTGTATGGTCCATGTGCACTTGAGAAGAATGTATATTCTGCTATATTTGGGTGTAGTGTTCTGTATATGTGTATTAGTTCCAGATCCTCTAATGCATTCATCAAAGTCTTTGTTTCTTTATTGATTCTCTGTTGAGATATTCTGTCTAATGGTGATAATGGTGTACTAAAGTCCCCTGCTATAGTTGTAGAGGCATCTATGTCTCCACTTATTCTTTCCAGTGTTTGCATCATGTATTTTGAGGTGCCCTGTTAGGTGCATAAATGTTTATGATTGTTTTTACTTCTTGAAACATTAGCCCTTTCACTAATATATAATGTCCATCTGTCTCCTAAAGAGTTTTGCATTTAAAGTATATTTTGTCCAATAGTAGTATAGCTGCTCCCACCATTTTTTGGTTATTGTGTGCTTGTAAGACAGTTTTCCAGCAATACACTTTCAGTCTCTTTGAATCCCTGGGTCTAAGGGGGGTTTCTTCTAGACAACAAACTGATGGGTCATATTTCCTTATCCATTTTTCCAATCTGTGTCTCTTGACTGGTGAGATTAATCCATTAACCTTCAGTGTTATTACTCTCAAAGAATTACTCATATTAACCATATTTTCTTTGGATATATGTGTGTCATATATTGTTTTCATTTCTCTTTTTGTCTTTTTAGTTGTTCTTATACTCTCCTCCAACTCTCTCTCTCCTGTTTTTTTGTATTTTTTTTTCCTTTCAACATGCAGAGCTCTCTTTAGTATTTCTTGAATGGCAGATTTCTTATTGTCATACTCTCTTAATTTCTGTTTATCTGTGAATATTTTGACTCACCATCATTTTTGAATGCCAGCTATGCTGTATAGAGAATTCTTGGCTGGACATTTTTTTCTTTTAGTACCTTAACTATGTAATACTGCTGCCTTCTTGTCTCCATGGTTTCAGATGAGAAATCAGCATTTAATCTTACTGTGCTCCCCTTGTATGTGATGGTTCTCTTTTCTCTTGCTGTTTTCAGTGTTCTCTCTTTGTCTTGATCATTGAACAGTTTGACGAGTATACGTCCTGGGAATTTATACTGTTTGGGGTGTGCTGTGCTTCCTGAACATGTACATCCATCTCCCTCAATAGGGTTGGGAAGTGTTCAGCCATTATTTTCTCCAACACTCCTTCTGTCTCCTTTTCCTTTTCTTCTCCTTCTTGTATGCCTATAATGCATATGTTTTTGCACTTTGTGTTGTCATTCAAATCCATAAGTGTCTGCTGGATTTTTTCTGTCTTTTTATCTATCTGTTCCACTGTCTGTTTGATTTCAGGTGTACTGTCTTCCATATTACTAATTCTTTCCTCCACTTGATCAAATCTACCATTAAGTGTTTCAGGTGTTTTTTGATTTCTTGGATTATGCCATTCATCATCATCATATATGTTATATTTTACAATTTCTTCAGTATGTTCTCCCAATGTCTTCTTAATATCCTTAATCTATTCCTTCATTTCTGTAAGTTGGTCCATGATATTTGTTTGGACAGCTTTGATTAGTTATTCAATGTGCACCTCTTCCTGGCTTTTAGTTTTTTCATCGGAGTGGGCCATGACTTCCTGTTTCTTATTATGGTTTATCGTTTTTGTTGCTGTCTTATCATCTTTTTATCTTGATGGGTTTGTTCAGTTGATTATCTTCTCTCTTTACTCTAGGTTTTTATTTAATTGTGGTTTTTGTATGTAAGTTTTCTCTTTGACACTTTGTTCTTCTTATTCTGCCTTATTGTTGTTGTCTATGTTCCCTTGAAGGAAATTATTAGGGTAGGAGAAAGTGAAAGATGTAAGAAAAGTAAAAGGTTAATAGTAGTAATAATAATCATCATTAGAAGAAGAACCATATAAGACCTTGGAAAATGAATATTTAACTCATGTAAGCAGTGTAGAGTAATAGGAATAAAAAAGTGGTGTACTAACTGTGAAACAAGAAATCAAATAAAGAAAAATATATACAATGAATTAAAAGGTCAGAATGATGAGCAGAGAGGGAAAGAGAGAAGAAAAGACAAAAAGAAAAAATGTTAATAAAAGAAAGAAAACCAGATAGATGAGATAAAAATAAAAACCAGAAAAATTGAGGGCTAAACAATGAGAGGTGAAATGTAAGAATGACAACAGAGAGCAAAAGATAGAATGATGAAGGAAGGAAAAGAGAGCTTTGGTAGACAAAATCAGTATACACAGAAAAGGGGAAATCAAGGAAGAAGAAACACAACAACCAAGAATCAAGACAGCAGCACCTTGAGGAATTTATCTCTTCATCCAGCTTCCTCTAGAAAGATGCCCTGAAGCCACCTACTCTGTGGAATCCCAAAAAAAGCCTACTTGGGCAGGATCTTGCCTCCACTCAGCCATTTTTTGTGAGAGATATGCCTATGTTCCTTTGAAATAAAAAAAAAAAAAATTAGGACCAGAGAAAAAGATAGAGATAGGAAGGCAAAAAGAATAATAGTAATGTTAATAGTAAAAGGTAGGAGAGCAACCATACAAGACCTAGGAAATTGAAAAATTAACATGAGTACGAAGCACAGAAGAATAAGTCTAGGAAAGTGGAATAGAAACAATAAAACAAGGAACAAAATAGAAAAACATATATGGAATGATTTAAAAGGTTGGAATGGTAAGAAGAGGGGAAAATAAAAGAGAAAAGAGAAAGATAAAAGTAAAAAGAGAAAGTAAACAGAAAAAAAAAGAAAGAGGGAGAAATACAAAAAAGAAAAATTGGAGACCAAATAAAAGAGGTGGAATGAAAGAATAACAACGGAAAATAAAACATATAAAGATGAAGGAGTAAAAAGAAACAGCATACGTAGAATAGATCAGTAACCAAAAGAAAGAAAGAAAAAAGAAAAACAAACAAGCAGAGAAAGAAAGGGAGGGGATACAACACAAGCAAGAAACAAGACAGCAGCAACTCATTTTTTTAAAGAAAAGGAGACAGAAGAAAAAAATAAACACGGAAAAATAGCATTCTCTCTCAGACCCTTAAAGATCTTCTCAAACTGCTGGTTTTCCTCAATCACTCACCCTGCAGCCTGCCTTCTGAAGGTTTGAATTGGGATTTAGTGAGTAAAGTAAGGGAAATAAAAGAAAATGAAGCTTTTAAAAAAAATAAGAGATCTAAGAAAAGCTAATACAAAGAAAATGTCTATACATTCCCTGTCATAAAGTTTCAGCTGGATGCCTGATATCCTGGTAAATCACTTCTGAAGGAAAAGCTAAAAATCAAACCAGGGATCTCATATATGCTAAGCAGGAATTCTTCCACTGAGCTATTCTGAGTACTTGGGCTGATTGGCCTTTCAGAAGGCTATCTGCTTCTTTTCCCTCAGGCAGGTTAGCTCCCCTTGCAGTCAGCTGGAGTGGTGTTGATTGCCGCCTGTCTTGCCTCTTCACTGATGTAATTCCTCTCTTCACCTAGGTGGCTGGGTATAACTGCCAGCCTGAGGTGATCACCCATCCCCTTGAGTCAGAGTCCCTTCTGATATTCAAGGAAAGGGGGAAAGATGGCTAAAATTGGCATAAAATATCACTCACCACTCTCCCAGATCCCTCTTCCTCACAGGGAATATGCCATCATACTCCCATTTTGAGAAGGGGACTAGGGTCTCCACCTATTCTGTCTAACCTGATGGCTGGGTATGTGTGCCCCTTCCAGCCACCAAGATAAACAACATCTGATTATTCCTGGCTTCCCTATCTGTCCAGTACCCTCCTAGATGACTCAGAGCACCTTCCCGCGTAGGTAGACATCTGCTCTACTCTCAGTTAGATATAGATTGCCAAGAGACTTATCCTCACGTAATATCTTGGGGGTGGGGGACGGGAGCCTTTTGCAGCAGCCAAGAGGTTTAATAAATCATGATTACTTGTTTTGGCTTCTTCGTGTCTCGGACCCTCACTCTTCTGGAAGTTGGTAAGCATTGTCCTGGTTTGCTGTGGCCCAAAGCAGGTCCCCACGGCAGCTTTTGGCTTTTTCTTTGTTGTTTTAGTGAGAGCTAAGACTTATTTGCCTAACACAATGACCATGTTCCCACAATTCTCCATGATTTTTGACGAAGCTCTTAAACCTACCCAGGTGGGCAGAACAGTCTATTCAACAAATGGTGCTGGAAGAACTGGATAGCCATATCCAAAAAGAAAGAAGATGTTTATCTCACACCTTATACAAAAATTAACTCAAAATGGATCAAGAATTTAAATGTAAAAACAAGAACTATAAAACTCCTATAAGAAAAAATAGGAAAACATCTTCAAGATCTTGTAGTAGGTAGTAGTTTCTTAAACTTTACGCTCAAAGCACAAGTGACAAAAGAAAAAAAAAAGTAGAATAATATGACCTCCTCAAAATTCAACAATTTTGCACCTCAAAGGCCTTGGTCAAAGGGTAAAAAGGAAGCTGACTCAATGGGAGAAAATATTGGGCAGTCACATACCTGATAAGGGTTTACTATCCATGATATATAAGGAGAACATACAATTCAACAATAAAAAGACAAAGTATCTGATTAAAAAAATGGGCAAAAGACTTGAAAGACAACTGTCCAAAGAAGCAAAACAAATGGTGAAGAAACACATGAAAAAATGTTCACTATCACTAGTGATTAGGGAAATGAAAATCAAAACTACAAGGGAATATCATTTCACAGTATTTAGACTGGCCACTATTAAAAAGTCAGAAAACTGTAAATGTTGGAGAAATTGTGGAGAGATAGGAATGCTTATTCACTTTGGTGGGAATGAAAAATTGTACAGCCACTTTAGAGAACCGTATGGCAGTTCCCCAAGGAAGCTGAATATAGACTTGCCATGGGACATGGCAATACCATTGCTAGGTATATACTCAGAAGAACTGAGAACAGTGACACAAATAGACATCTGCACACCGATGTTCATAGCAGTGTTATTCACAATAGCTAAACATTGGAAACAACCCATGTGTCCATCATCTGAGGAGTGGATAAACAAACTGTGGAGTATACACTGGATGGAATATTATTCAGTGGTAAGAATAAATGGAGTTGTGAAACATGACAACATGTGTCAACCTAGAAGACATTATGTTTACTGAAGCAAGCCAGACACAAAAGGAAAAATACTGTATGACTTCCCTGTTATGAAATAAATATATTATGTGAAATATGTATATTATGTGAAATATGAATATGGGTAAAATTGCATATATAAGATCATTTTTCTTTGAAGCTGAACACATGTAGATTAATACTACAAAATGTTAATATCAGACAAAAAAACAACAAAGTTATTCTAAGTATTGGAGACCAGACACAGAGTACTACATATTTTATTATTCCATTTATATAAAATATAAATATAAATCGACTTATAAATATGTAAGTAAAATAGTGGTTATGTAGGGCTGAGGAGGGAATGCTAAGGATGTGGACTCTTTCTTTTTGGAGAAATGAAGTTTTTCTAAAATTTTTTTGGTGATGAATGCACAACATTGTGAATATACTAAAAGCCATTGATTATACACATTGGATAGAGCATATAGCATGTGGTTTATCCACAGACTATATCTACATACTATAAACAATAAAGCTGCTTAATAAACAAATAAGTAATTGTACAAAAATAGCCAGAAATAGTAGCTATGTACAGAAAGGCAAATATAAAGAGATTGAGAACTGAGAAAGTTCCTTGTTTGTTTATTAATATTATTGAAATAATGAAAATGCTCTAATAATCATTGAAGTGATGAATGCACAGCTATGTGATTATACCAAATGCCATTGATTGTACACTTTGGATGAATTTTATGCTTAATTAATATGTATCAATAAAATTGATTTGTTTAAAAATTTAAAAAAAGTAAAAACAAAAACACAAAACATAAAAAACATAAGAAGACTTAAGTGTGAGAATGATGTTCTAGGCAGTGGACTGAACTCTGTGTCCCAATCAATTACGATTATCAAAGGTCTACTCATCATTGAAATGTACCAGATTGTCTTGAATTTACATTTGTATGAGGACAATTTTTCAATGGCAGTACATATAGTGACTAATGACTAGGGTGAAAGTCAATGGACTCTATAATACTCATAATTATTCTTGCCCCTGTTATTCATACCCGTGTGATCCTCTCTCCTTGAGTGTGGGTGAGATATCTATTTTGCCACTAAACAATAGAATATGGTAAATGTGATAGAATGTCACTTCCATGACTATGTTTCATAACAGTAATTTCTCTCTTGTTCACTGATTCTCTTCCTGCTTTTAATGAAGCAAATTTCCACCTTGTGAGCTGCTGTTTGGAGCTGCCCCTTTATCAAGGAGCTGAGGGCAGTTTCCAGATAGCAGCCAGTGAGGAAATGAGGTCTTCAGTCTTGCAACCTGCAAGGAACTGAATTCCTCCAACAGCTGTACGAGCTCAGAGCAGATTCTTCCCTGTTGAGCCTTGAATAGACCACAGCTCTGGACTGCACCTTGAATGTGGTCTTCTGAGAAATGTCCAAGCAACCAGTGCTTCATTGAGTTGAGTTGTACCCAGACTCCTGACTTGTAGAAATTTTGAGATAATCATGAGAATTGTTTAAAGCTGCTAATTTGTAGTAATTTGTT
>JAQZBX010077975.1:0-14191 GCA_029593785.1 Cabassous unicinctus
CCTTTTTTATGCCTCCGTGCTTATTTGAACACCTCCAGTAATACATGAGGTGGGGAAAGAAGGGGGTAATGGTCTATCTTAAAGAGGAGGCAAATGGAGCTTGGAAATTACGCTGATATCTCCAGTGCTACATAGCTAAAGGCAGTACTAGAACAAAATTTGAGAACACATGACCCTCAGTCCAGAGCTATTTCCCTACCAGCTCTCAAGAATTCTGATGAGATTTTCCCCACCTTCTACCCCTCACTCTCTCCTCCCTCATCTTTCTTCCAGTCAATCACTAAAAGAAAATAAATGGAATGCTTGAAACTCCTGTGCCATCTTCTAGACCACCAAACTCTTCTGAATGGTTAAATTTATGTTAATTCTTTGCTAAAAGTATCTTTTCCTTTGAGTCAGTACCAGATATTTTAACTTAACCGCTCCAAACAATTTCATCTTCCTTTTTTTATCCTTAAAGGAAAAAAATTAATTGAGTGTGAGGTCCTGTCGATATGACAAAGATAATTTATACTCAGCTTTCTAGGCTCATTCTGCATGTAGCAAGATAATGCAGATGCATTATTTAAATATACATAATTGAACTTTGTAAAGAAATATAAAGAAAGCATTACTTTCATACAATTACATTATCATTTTGGATAACAGTTTGCCTCGCTGGACATCAAAATCAGGGTCATTAAAAAATAGTGACCTCTGCATGCTAAAAAATTAGTTAAATTTGGCTTTAATAATTATTACTGCATCTCTTTTCTAAGAGTGTCCCTGCTAAGATACATCAGTACTGCAGCAAACTATTAACTGCTTTAAGACTTGAAACAGCACACATATCAATAAAAACCGTTTTCAAAGAATCTGAACACTTATCATTGTTGAAGAAACCTTGCCATTTATCAACATGTGTGTTCCAATCCAAAGAAGTGGGAACAAAAGAAACCTGTATTTAATGTCTTTAGAAATGTGTCACCCCTATCATTTTTCACAAAACCCCAAGAAAATTCTTCCCTTTTCTCACTGAAGAGTGTGGTATTTAAAGCTTGATATCATGGGAAATGGATGTGGCTCAAGTGATTGGGTTCCCTTCTACCATATAGGAGGTCGAGGGTCCGATTCCCGGGGCCTCCTGGTGAAAAACAAGCTGGCTCACGCAGAGTGCTGGCCTGCGCAGGAGTGCTGGCCCAGCAAGATGATGCAACAAAAAGAGACACAGAAGAGAGACAACAGGAGATGTAGCAGACCACGGAGCTGAGGTGGTGCAAGAGATTCTGCACCACTCTCTACTCCAGAAGGTCCCAGGATCAGTTAGTTCCCAGTGCCGCCTAAAGAGAAGACAAACAGACACAGAACATACTGATAATAACCTAAACATAAATCTGATCAACCATTTGCAACAGTCTTGAAAGAAGAGAGGATGAGACACACATGTAGATATCCTTAAGTCCTAGAAAGAGACATAGGTGATTAAATGAAACATGACAGTTTTAAGGCTTTTTTTGGGGGGGGTGGTGGGGTTTACAGAAAAAGAAAAAAAAAATGAGAGGATGAGCTATCATTTCTATCTTTGCTACTTCATTTTCAAAAGATTATTTGAAATTGAGTAAATTAAATAAAATTTAATGAGGTGGCTATGTTCCATGCATAAAAATGAAACTCACACTTTTGAAGTAGCAGGGCCTGCATATCAATAGCTTCTGATAAACAGAGTTCCAGGTTAGTATTCAAGCATTGCAAATAAAGAAAGAATATAAGAGAATTAATATTTCTAGATATCACATGATTTCAACCTGGATATAAGTCAGTAATCATATGAGCCTTTAGGTTTAATAATTGGCTGAGCAAATGCCAAATTACATCTTGAAATGTGATTACATAAAACACAGTCTAATCAACCAGATGTTAAATGTTTAATGCAAAATATTAAGACAAATATGTAATCTTGTAACAATGAATATTGATTATAATTTAGGTGAAATCAAGCCATCGCCTGTATGATTATATGAGCTTTGAACATTAAGCTAGTTCTCACAAATTTCCTTCCCATGAGATGTTTTACCTCTTTAAAATGCCTTAATTAGAGACTAGGAACAGACTTGAGTTGCTTCCCAACCCACTTCTAAGTAGAAGGATGAGAATGCATTTAAAAAAAAAAAAATTAAGAGCCCTCTCTCTAGGTCCAAGGTCTGTTTTAATAATAGAGGATCCTTAGTTTATGTCTCTTTTCTTTTTCTTTTTTCCTTTCTCTTTCCCTTTCCTGTTCCCTCTTCCCTCCCTTCTTCCTTCTATTCTCACTCTCAGTCCCTTCAGCTCTTGCCTTTTTTCTTCTTTCACAGTAGTGGAGATTCTTTAATGTCCTAAATACATATTGTTATGGTGACTCCTTAAGAATCACAAATAGTGTTTGAAATACCTGGCACTGCTATGCATTATTCCAAGTAACAATTATCTCCCACCATTGCAATAGATATATTATGATCACTCTTTGGTAAGCAAGGCATACTAAAATATATATGCCCTTTTTTGAAAGATATGTGGAATATCTGAACTTGGAAAGAATGTAAAATTGCTGAAAAGCCCTGTTCAAAACTTCCTGTAGGAATTCTGCTTGTTTGCTCTTTTTAATATGTGGTGTGATAAATTAGATTATCATCCAAATCTTTTGTTCCTTCCCACTAATAGAATTACACATCCACACTCTCTGACATGTGCTTTGGTGTGCCTCTTTGTGTGGTAGGCAAAGCATACATCCCCACCCCTTTTGGTAGTTGCTCTGAAAAGTGCATGTTAATGTTTAGGATGTAAGCAGGGGCTTTTTGTGTGCTTGTCCTTTTGTGCCTCTGCCATCCATCAGAAGAAGAATTTGCTCTGGGTAAATGCTGCTCTCAGAAGAATGAGGAAACATGTGGAAGAGACCTGAATCCAAGTTTCAACCTGGACTCTAGCCCAGCCTATCTCAGGTAAAAGAATCCTCAGCCTATCTGCATATCTGTCAGTACAAAATAAATACTTGTAGTAAGCCACTGAATTTTGGAATTATTTGTTATGCAGCATTACCACAGCAATAGCTAACTGATGCAAATAGATCTTTGTAGATAGGGTAGCAAGAAACTCAACCTTCTGTTTCTCATATAAGGCAGAAGGAAATTGTAATAGGATTTCACCACAAATTGGAAATTTTTGAATTGAAGATGTAAAATGTTTGTCAAAATGCCCCTTCCTTTGTTTAGATCAGGGATTCTTAATCTTTTTTGTTCCACAGACCCCTTTGCCAGTCAGGTGAAAACCACAGAGCCCTTTTCAGAATGTAGTAGGAGATAGTTTTATGACACTCAACTAACATCCGGTCTAACAATGACTGTAATTTCAAAGTATGGATGAGTAAGCAATTTTTTGAGATATGCAACAACTTTAATGTGATATGAAATTAATACGACTGCAATTTATTGCATACATTCATAAGTGAAGGAAATGCTAGATTTCAGTTAGAGGTCAGAGAAAATAAAGATAAGTTGATTTTTTTTTTCAATTTAAGCTCATAGACTTCCTGAAATCTTTCCACAGAACCCAGGGGATCTGTGGACCCTGATTAAAGAACTCCTGATTTGGATGATCATTTGCTGCTCTTTGCTGGCCTTTTCTCTATGCTGTAGGCAAAGCCTTGCTGTCACTGAGCTCCAGAGGCTTACACCAATTCTGAGACTCAAGAATGTTTAAAATTCTGAAGACACCCACTTTGGTAGAGTTAATCATGCACCCCACCAAAATACGTGTTCTTAAAGCAAATCCATGTACCTGTGGGTATGTATGAACCCATTTGTAAATAGGACCCTTTGAAAATGTATTATTGGTTAAGGTGTGGACTGATTTGTGAATAGGACCTTCTAAGATGCTATTTAAGCATGACCAAACTGGATCATGGTGGGCTTTAATCTACATGACTGGAGGCCTGAAAAAGAGAGGAAATTCAGATGCAGTCAGTCAGAGAAAACCACAGGAAGAAGTCAGAAGCCAGAGAAGAAAGAGAAATTGTCATGGGACAGAGGAAGGCTATCACCAGAATGCTACCAAATCTGGGAGAAAGCATGGTCTTGCCAACATCTTGATTTTGGACCTCTAGGCTCAAAAACTATGAGAAAATAAACACTGGTTATGTAAGCCAACCATTATGTTATATTTCTCAGAGAAGCTCTGACAAATGAAGATACTCATCTTCAGGTAGAAGACAGGTGAAGCCATTGGATTGGCACCCAACTCTTGGTTTCTGAATTTGCCATCACACTTAATTCAAAATAAAAGAAAAGTATATGGACAGTAGAGGCATCTGAAATTTTAAAGGCCCCAGAATATATACACAGTATGGCATGGTCTTCAGGTGTATAAGAGTTCACATTGATATTAGGAGTATATGCACACTGTTCCATACAACACTTTATCCCCAGTCTGTAGCTCATCTTTTACCTGTAAATTATGGGACCATGTCCCCTTAGAATTTATAGTTTTGAGCTCATAGAAGGGAAAGTACACTGATATTCATGGAAGGTTTACTATGAACCATGCCCTATTTTATATTCATGTACGATCTTGTTCAATAAAAGCTCACAGTATTCCTATAAGTTTATTCAGAGGTACACTGAGATAGGACTGGTGGGAATGGTCCAGCAAAATAAGCAGGTGCACTGCTAGTAGAGAATTTATAAAAGAAACAACTAAAAGTCATCTGACTTTTGTCACAACCAGATGATATCAATTCTAAACAATGGAGAGAGGGAGAGGGATAGGGAGAGGGAAAGGGAGAGGGAAAGGGAGAGGAAGAGGGAGAGGGAGAAAGAAAGAAGTTTATAAAAATAAAAAAAAAAACTTCTTTCTAACAAATTTACTAGAAGCTTATGATGAATTTTCTGACAAAGACATTTTAGGGGAAATTTTCCAACTCAATCCCAAAGAAATAAAGACTTAGTGGAAAGGCAATTTCTGGAATTTATTGTGGAATGGAAATCTTATGAATTTCAGTTAAACTTACTGTAAAGACTTTTCCTAAATATTTGAGTATCTGTTGATACTTGTAAGAAAAACATTGAAAAATAAAATTAATAAAAATTGTTCTTTGATCATCTATGTGCAAATATAGATTAGCAAATCTGGCTATACTCTCCATTGAACATAGCTATGTAAAGAAGATTGATTTGTACAAACTAATTATCACATTTGCAGAAGCCCCGAAGCAGATACTGTGATGCTATTATCCATTACTGCAACAGACCAATCAGTAGGTAGATATGTTTTTTCCCTTTTTAGAAAGACATTCTTGCATTTTAAAAGTGTTTATTTTTTACTTTTCCCTCTTCTCTTTTTTTTTTTAACCAGGAGGTTCCAGGGATTGAACCCAGGTCCCTCCATATGGGAGGCAGATGCCCAACCATTTGAGTCACATCTGTCCCCTCCCTCTTCTATTTTATAATATTTGTATTATTTATCTATAATTTTACTATATGTAAGACTATCCACATGGAGTACAATAGGGTTTTCACTGTCTATGTTCATTTCCTGCCCATTATTACCATTCATTTCATGATGATGATTATTATAAAACCCCTTAAGATATACAATAATTTTATTTGCATTTTTATTTTTGTGAATGGGTATAGGAAAGTGAAAAATGATTCATCTAAGACTAACCAGCAACTAATTGTAATTGATTTCAAAACTAGGTCTAAATATATAATGCTAATATTCTACTACATCATAATAAACAGAATACAACAATGGCCATGACTCGCAGTAAACCTGAGTCAGAGGATGAACAGCCAGCCCAAAGTTTCATAGTGTCCTCTACCATCTGTAGATTAAATCTAGATTGGAACAGAGAGGCAGAATGGCTCACAAATGATAAATTCATCTGGTTCAACATTTTGCATTCAAATCTCCCCATGCACACAGGTGACCACCCCATCCTATTAGTTCTATGATGTAGTACTGATATTTGTAATTGATTTGTCCATTTTATCTATGAGCATTGGTCTTCTATACTAATGTGCAGGTCCAAGAGGTTGTGTGCACAAACCCTGAGCCCATGCCTACCCACACACCATGCACCATACTCTCCTCACTCCTGAAGGTAAACACTTTGGTATTTTGATAATCAGAATTTTGTAACTCCATGTATCTGTGATTATGAGTATTGTGATTTCTACTTAGCTAATTAAACTTTCGGAAATTAGTGTGTTTTTCTCAATTTCCTTCTAAACTCATCTTTCTATCAGAACTTAATTGAGTTATTAGGCTGCAAGAGACACAAATTAAGATTCCCAGGTGTGTTTTCTCCTCTCAGGAAAGATATTGACACTGCTGTTCCAGTTATATTTGAACTGCCTCTTTACATAGGTATATGCAGTACTTTTAATTACAAGCCCTAATCTTCTAAATTGGTTTGATTAATATGTGGCTTGAATCAGCTTTCATACAAAATTAGATTTCTTAGAATTTCAAAATATAATATTGGGTCAGGAATCCCATTTCTTTTCTTTAAAAGAAAAAAAGCAGCTGAGTGTCTTATGTGTGTCAATATTTCTTCTTTGTGAACTTTTTAACTGCCAGTAAAAATCCATGTGTGGAACTTTAAAGCATCTTTCATTGATGTGGCTGTATTTGTGTAGACAGTCATCTGAAATGATACTCGTGATAAAAGGATTTCTGCCATATAATACATCCAATCATTTGAAACTAAACTCTTCCTTATCCAGCCAAATGCTTCTCATTGGTTTGCATTTAACGCTAAATCTGAACTTAGAATTCTTTCTTTTTTATAAAGTCTATTTCAAAAGTACTCTGTCATATCCATTAAATCAACATCTCCATGGGGAATGGGACTTTTCCTTCTAATACTATTGGTTTGCAGTGGACCTTGGTGTTTACAGATTATTTTCTAATAATAATGACAAAAATAATAACCAAAAATCTCATCAAAATTTTTGAGCACCCAATGTATTCCAGACGTTCTATCAAGTTCTTTATATAAACATTATCTAATTTAAATTCTCAATGATTTTATGAATTTGAAACTACTCTCATTCGTTTTATGAATGAGGAAAACAATGCACAAAGAGGCTCAGTACCCTTTCCTGTGTCACATGCTAAGCAGTGTCCAGTACTAGCATTTAAATCTAGGCTGACTGTATACTACACTAATAGCCATCACAAGAACTCAGAACTTGGGAACTAATGCTTTAGAGAGATAAAGATCAAGGATACATGACTAGTGGTAGGTTCAAAATATAGACATAGGTTTCCCAATAAAACAAGCAGAATTGGAACAGGGGACTCAAGTGACCTACCTACAACTAAAATGACTTGAGACTATTTCTGATAATGAAAACCTGGTCCTAAATCTTCAAGCCCAGGTCTCGAGTATGTGATGGTTAATCCTTGGATAAATGGGAATGAAGAATAGGTCGGATTTTGTATATTCCTCTGAGCCACATTTCCCAAACTAGGTCTCCTCTTAAGGGAATTGTTAAGAAAAGGGTGCTGCAATCTAACACATTTGGGGAAAATCACCTAGTCTTTCTCATTTTCAATGTTTCACAATGAGATATTAATATACTAAAGATTTTGAGAAGTCCTGCACAAAAGATCTCTTCTTAGTTATGTTTAATCAGTGTTGTTCATACTATACTGGCTAAACCACAAATCCTATATGTGGTAGGCAAATAACGGCCCTCCAAAGACACTCATTTCATATTCCCTGGAACCTGTAAACATATTATGTTACATGGCAAGAGAGAATTAAGGTTGCAGATGCAATTAAGGTTGCTAATTGGCTGATTCTGAGATGGGGAGATTATCCTAGAAAATCCAGTGGGCCCAGTGTAATCACAGAGGGAGGCAGTATACTCAGAGTCAGAGAGAGAGATATAAAGATGCTCTGCTGCTGGCTTCAAAGATGAAAGAAGGGGCCATGAGACAGCAAATTCGGGTGGCCTCTAGAAGCCAGAAAAGGCAAGGAAATGATTCTCCCCTAGAGCCTCTACTAGGAACACAGGGTTGCCAACACCTTAATTTTAAATCAGTGAGATTTATTTTGGACTTCTAATCTCTGGAACTGCAAAATGATACACTTGTATTATTTTAGGCCAAGTTTGCGACAACTCATTACAGTAGCAAATAGGAAATGAATATACTTTTTAAAAATATATATACATTGTCAAATTTAATTTTGGAAAAATTGGATCTAGTCCATCATAGATCCAATTTGGAATTTTTTTCAAATTTCCAAAACTCAGGACAGACGAGATTCTAATGTTTTAATGCTGCACTTCTCAAACTTTAATGTGCATAAGAATTACGTAGGTAAGCTATTAAAATGCCAATTTTGAATCAGTTAGGCTAGGTTGGTGCTTGGTGAGGCTGATGTTGCCAAAGTTTTAAAGAACACTTGGGGAAAAAATCCTCAGCTTTTTTAGGTAAACCTTTGTAAAATGAATCCTATGAAGCTTCAAAAAGAAAATCGTTGGCTGCAGATAAATTATCATGGAAATAGGTATGTATGCATGTTCCATCCATCAGCATTTATAACAGGGAAATTTTTCTGAAGAAAGGAGGATAGAGAGAAAAGTCACAATTCATTGGAGTTCCCATCTCCAACAATTTGGAAACAGTCTACCTCACTAATAAGACAGCAGACAGAAGACATATGAAGTACAAAAGGAAGTTTTATGAAATATTCTCAATTTGATCATGAAGTCATATAAAAATATTTGTTTTAGCATTGCAATAAGAATTAGAATTATTTAGAATAAAATGCTAAATTAAAAAATAGAATCTGGAGACTTTTGCATGGTTCTCTTTCCAAACCTATATTTTAAACTGAATTTTATTTCCAGCATTTTTTACCTGCTCTAGTAAGACCCCAATATATGGAACCAGAAAGCCTCATCAGTTACCTTACCTCTTATTTGCCTGGTGGAGGAAAAAGAACTTAAGTAAAGGTACAAGAGAAAACTATTTGCTATACCTCTGCCAATAGGTAAAGAGCAGATGTATTTTCTTTTCAGAGTAAATTTAGTGTCCTTGGAAGGTGCCAAGTTAATAGCTCTTGAAAGGAACACATTTTCTTTACCTGCAAGTCTGACAATGGTTATAAAAGCTCTTTCATATGCCTGCTAAGTCCCCCAGGATGGCCTGTTTCCAGACCACTTCTACTTAACTCGTTTTTATATCAGGAGCTAGAAATTATAGACGAAATCATCAGCAGGATGTCAATTGTAGATTTTTTGTGGATTAACTCAAAGTATATCATTTGTGCCTCAAGAAACCTCTGTTTAGCATCATTGCCCTGGTACAGTGCTGTAGAATTCATAAAAAACTTTATAATAATAAATGCTTTACACACTTTTCTGAGCTCCTACTATGTGCCAGGTACTATTCTAAATGTACTGCATTCACCATACCTGTCTGTTGTGTACAAAGCTTTGTATTAAGATCTTTAAATGTTTTATCTATTTACTTCTCATGGCATCCTATAAAATAGGCAATATTATTGTTTCAGGTTGGCAGATGCACAAGCTGAAGCATGAAGACATCATGTACATTTATGCACATTGTCTCTGTTCACACAGCTAATAAGAAGAGGAACCAAGATTTGAATCCAGGCAGAATGGATTCAGAGTTCTGAACAATTATCCTATAGTTCCAAGAAGTAGACACAAAAGGATGAATATTGTATGGTTGGACTGATATGATGAAATATGATGAGTAAACTTTTAGAGTTAAACAGTAGAGTATAGGTTAGTAAGAGACAGAATGTAGGTTGAGAAGGGGGAGCTGATGCTGAATGTATGTAGAATGTTTAATGACATTGACTGTAAATATGTGGAAATGAATGGAATTGATGGTAACATTATAACGAGTATAACTAACACTGCTGATTTGTAAATGTGATTATGGCTGAAAGGGGTAACCCAGGGAGGTTAATGTTAATGGAAAGACAGCTAGAGGATAATCTAGGGACTATAAAACATCATGATTTTGGGTAACTGAGTACTGGGGTTAATAATATATATACAAGAATGTCCCTCTATTAAAGGTGTTAAGGATGTGGTGATACATGGGAAAAATACAACTAATGTAATTTGTAGACTATTGTTTACAGTTATATTGTAATATTTTTTAGCAAAGGCAAAGAAGGTAATATAGCAATGCTAAGGGTAAAAAAATAAAAGAATACGGGATTTAGCTATATGAGATGTGAATCTGATCAAGTATTTTTTTTTCATTTTCTTCATTAACAAGAAACTACCTTTAGCTAGTTCAAATTCAAAACAAATAGCCAACCTGTCCTGTACTCTAATGATAAATAGGAGAATAGTTGGACTTTTGCAACAAACCAATTGTCATTGAGAATAATGATAATAAAAATAATAACTTTGTTATAATGTTCTACTAATAAAACATTTTCCTATATATGATAGAATATATACAATTCTCACTGAACAAAGAAAGAAAAAAAAGCAATGGCAGTGCTTAGCCAGGCAGCATAGAAGCTACCGAGCCTAGACTAGGTTTGACTGCATTTCAGTAGAGAGAAACTATCAGTTAGTGATCACCTGACAACACCCTTGGGTTGGGATGGTCTGAAAAGTAGTCCTCAAAGAACCTACAATTAGAATGATTCTAAAAGTATTCTCTTGTTCTCTGCAATAGTCATTGATTCCACAACATTTTTTATCTAAGTTAGTTATGGAGCATGCACTAGTACTAAGTACTAGACTAGATCAGGAATAGGAAGTACACCAAAGAAAAAGTCCCAGCCTGTATCTTCAAGAGGCTGCAGCCTAGGGCAGACTGTCATGTAATAATTCTTTGAGCAGCCACTGTAAGTCCGCCAGGGCATCAAAGAAGAAATGAAACAAATTAGCCTTTTGCAGCTGGCTGAGCTGGGGATGGAAGTCACAATTTTGGAAGGGGGGCACTAAGGTTTAGAAGGTATTTGTTTTCTCTTAAATGAAGGTGACATATTTACAATAAAAAGACAATTGGATATTTCTTCTATTTCATTAAGGAAATAGTGGTTAGCTGAGAAACATTTTACACATGGGGCAATGGTGTCCTCCCTCCAACAGTCACCTAATATTCACTCCTTTGTGTCCTTTCTCATGAGGATACATGCTTAAAAGTGACTCATGGGGAGGTGATTAAAGCCCTTTAGAGAGATCACTGGATGAGGAGTCAGAAGGCTGAGTTATTCTAGTTTCAGTTACTCATGTGTAAAATGAGCTCTTTTGTCTGTATTATACAGTGGACCTGCGACCAAATGAGATTGTGTACATTATAAACTAATGCACAAATGTCAAAGAGTGTGAGAGGAAGCAGGGGAAGGGGGATGGAGAGGAAGGAGGAGATAGAGGAGGAGGAGGAAGCAAAAAAATAACTAAGAAAAAAAAACAGAAGCAGAACCTAATAACAAACAACTGCATCTAACTACACAGAAATGGTTACAGTGGATTTCTTCAATTAAATGCATGCATGATTTAAAGCTCCCTGGCAATTCTCTTACCTCCATGAACCTGTCACAGAATTTAAAATTACTGTTTCCCTAATTCTTTCAGATGGTTCATCTTAATTCTTTCAGATGGTTTGGAAAGACCCTGTTAAACCAGAAATACCAATTGCCAAAGGAAGGACACATTTTGCAGTTATTGGCTGTCAGCAGAACAATACAAATGTGTTGATAAAATTAGATAGTCTCTCAGCTGAGAAGGTCCTGATAACACAGGAAGCAGCTCTATGGAGTGGCTTTTTAAAATTTTTATATTTTAATACAGAGATGGGATAGACTGAAGATCCACATAGACTGTCAGACAGAAGAATGTTTCTTGGACTTTAAAGTAAACAGGAATCAGTTAGGGAAGGACCTTATAACTCTGGGCTAGGACCTGAGTCTGTGCTTCTCCAAACCACACATTGAGGATATAGAATATGCAACTGGGAGCTGGAGCCAAGCCATAGTGTCACAGAGAGGATACCTGGACAGCTAGGAGATGACACGATGAACTGGGGATTAAGAAAGAAAATGGGAAGGTGATGAAAAAATTACATTTTAAACAGAATGCTTAACAAGAAAAAGTTGATCTGCCATTTAATACTTCTTTGTCCACTGTTCAGTGAAATATGTTAAAGCTACTATGTTACACAAAATACAGACTTACAATGACACTACAGTCTAGCCAGCCTCCAGTAGAGAGCTAGTTGGTTATCAAACCATCAAACACATAAACAGAATCATTATGACTATAAAAACCACACAGAGCAGGGATCTCTGGTGCTATAAAAACCCACAAGCAGGCAAACAAGAGACAATGTTGCAAGAAGAAATGATAATAAGCAAAGAGCTCAAGCCAGTGTTCTCACAGTGTGGTCCCGAGATCAACATGTCACTCTCACAGGCAAACAGGTTAGAAATGTAAATTCTCTGACCTCACCACAGACCTACTGACTCAGAAACTCTGGGGTTAGAACCCAGCAATTAGGTGTGCCAACTAGCCTGCCATGTGCTTCTGATGCATGCTAAAGTTTGAGAAATATTGATCTCAGGGTGTAGGACTTAATATGTACAAACTTGGGGAAAGGGTTCAGAATGAAAGAGGTAAGGATGTTCCTAGTTGAAAAAGTGGTAAGAGCAAAAGCTGCAGGAGGCCTGAGTGTCAGAGAGAGGGAGCTAAATTTGCAAGAAGACGACAATCCTGTATAGTTTCCAACTTTAAGAGTCAGTTGGGGCTAAATTTACGCACAGACCTATCTTCCCTAGCAAGCAGAAAAATAAACTTTAATTGGAATGATTGGGGGAAGCAGGGTCTCCATGCATTTACATCATCTGCCTGGCCCACCCAAAACCTTTGATTTTGCAATCTTTGCTAAATGATGGCAGAAGTGGTTGGAAAGTAGCAGTACCTGGCCCTTTAGAGCTGTAGTTCTCTACCCCTGGCCATATATTAGAATTGCCTGGGGATCTTTAAAAAATAAGATACAGGAGGCAAAACTCAAAACAATTCAATCAGGATCTCTGGGATGCAGTCTAGGCAACAGATTTTTTTAAAGCACTGCCCAGGTGATCTCAATGTGCAACAAGCATTGAGGGCAGCTCAGTTTGAAAAATAACAGACAGCAAAGTCAGGGGTCCAGGAGAATTTCTCTAATGATGCTTAAAATAGGAAAGCACAGGGGCATGCCTACTTTGGCTTTCTTATTTAAATCCCTTCTGTTCACTTTGGAAACGTTTTTTGTTAAATTATATATTCATTTTCATAAGCGGAATGAACTAGGAATCCTAACATACAGAGGGGGAGTGAAAAATATGTGCTTGTTTGGAGAACTTGGCCTTGTTTAGTGCATGCCCTTTCGGGTTATCTGATTCTGATTTTATGGGGGCTCTTGTTGTCAGGATGCGGCGCAAATAAAGAGTCAGCCAAGTTGATGCATATGAAGCAGAGGGCTGCAGCTCACTCACGCAAAACAGCCCCGAGATCACTCTGACCCTTACTTTTATTCAGCTTATAACAGTGCATAAATTCGGCCCCCCTCATCTTGCTTTCCCACCTGTTTTTCTTACTACAGCAAGAACACTGCCTTCTCTGGCAGCCTACCAAGGGGCATAAGTATAAACATTGTTTCTAGCCCTAAATGCCTTAGTCTATCTAATATCTCAGCTTGGTGCATGAGAGCGCTACCTGTTTGTGAGTTCCCAGACAATCTTTCTTGGGAATTTAGACAATAACATCTGTGTGGTAAGTTCATTTCGCTCTGCCACCTCCCACTGATATCTGCAGTATGCAGTGTCCTTGGAGACATTTACTAATGTGTCTCTGCCAGCAAGCATGCTTTTTTTAACGCTTTATGCTCTGACTCTCAGCATCTTCTCCAATAGGCTCTGCCTTTTCACTGTCTTTGAACTATTTTACAAATGTAAGTTGTATATAACTGATAGCAATAGAAAATAATTCTTGTCTGAATGCAAATAAATTCTATCTGATGGAGGTTCAATTGACTACCTTACCCCCCAAATCTGTTTTGTACCATTTGCAAATTTATTTCATTATTTCTGATCTATAAATGTGTCTATTCTTTGGATTCTCTTTTGAACCAGTTATAACTTCTCCTTGGTTCCCACATTAATAATTAGTTAAATAAAAATTTTACTGTG
>JAQZBX010077976.1:0-14195 GCA_029593785.1 Cabassous unicinctus
TTTTTTTTAATTTTATTGTGGGTAAAAATCAAATTTTTCACAATACATACCAATATTTGAAAAATGATATATAAATACATATGCATATATGTGCATTTGTTTACATAAATGTTATTTGCTATATGCATGTTTGTTTTGTAAGATCACGATGCTTACTGAACACTTCTAGTTTATGTATGTTCATGTATGAATGATCTACTTCAATAAATTGTTTAAAAAAAAAAGGTCTGTATCTGCCCTGGGAGACCAGGACACTAGATTACCACTGATCTTCTCATTGGTCCCAGCAGCCTCCAAAAAAAAAGGCTCAAGGCAGTTGTTTGGTTTGGGCAATAGAACCAGAGAACTTTCCATCTTCCCTTGAGATCGCCCTAAACCCTGCGTCTTAGAGGGAAAGGGGAACCATCCACAGACAAACATGCACACAGATGCACAGACACATCCGCTAACGCAGTGGCAGGGCCACCCCACACCCACGCCCCCAAGAGCAAGTGGCCATCACACACTTGTGTCTAGCAGCTTCACCCCCTTTCCAGACGGCCAGGGCTGCACAGAATCTGACCCCAAGAAATCAAGGGGCGGAGGGGAGTAAGCCGGCGGAGTTCAGTGGTTGAGCGCCTGCTTCACATGTGCAAGGTTGCAGGTTCAATTTCCACTACCTCCAAAAAAGGAGGGGTGGGCAGAGGCACAAGCAACCCTTCCAGGGCCTGCTCCCAGCATGTGTGAGCCCACCCTGTGCTGTTGTCCCCCCGAAAAGGGCAAAGCAGCCCACACATGGAGCCCTGGTCCCAGAGGCAGACCTGGGTTCAAATCCTGCCCCACAAGGACCCTATGTGCCCTCATCTGTAAAATAGAACCCCGACTGCTCACAAGGCTGCTGGGAGAAATCAGAGGTGCCGGCGGGCATGAGTGCACTCGGCAATAAAAAACCATTGGCCAGATGCCAAGGGTATTTGTTTTCTGTGGCTGCTGTAAGGATTTTTACAAAGTAGTGGCTTAAAACAACACGAAACTGTTGTCTTACGGTTCTGGTAGTCAGAAGCCTGCAATGGGCCTCACTGGGCTAAAAGCAAGGTGTTGGCAGGGCAATGTTCCTTCTGGAGGCTTCCGGGGAAAGTCCGTGGCCTTGCCCTTGTCATCTTCTAGAGGCCACCTGCTTTCCTTGCCTCACGGGCCCCTGCCTCCACCTTCAAGCCAATAGCATTGGGCTGAGTCTTCCTCATGCCGTCCTCTCTCTGGTTCTCTCTTCCCAACCTTCTTCCACTTTTAAGAACGCTTGTGAAGCCATTGGGCCCACCAGATAATCCAGGATAACCTCCCCGCCTAAGATCCTTTATCACCTCTGCAAAGTCCCTTTTCCCTATAAGGGAACATGTTCACAGGTTTGGTGAGTTAGGATGTGGCCATCTTTGGGGGGACATTTATTTTGCCTCCCAAACCAAAGTTGAATGTTACTGCTTGCTCTCTGTGGAGCTGGAATCATCCACCCTCCAAACACCGGGTTCTCCCCACCGTGGAGAGCCTAGCACTGCGCCTCAAATGCAGCAGGCTCCATAAGTGCTTAGGGAGAGGTAGATGAAAAATCGAAGCCCATTTGTCAGATGCAGAAACTCCGTGAGGTTCACGGAGGCATGACTTGCCCAGGATCCAGCAGTATGTCAGACGCCAGAGCCCATTCCAGCGACTTGGAAATGGAAGTACCAGCCTGTGATCCCCCAAGGGGCCCATTTTCCCCAGCAGGGACCCTCTGCCTCCATCTGCCCCATTAAAGTGCTGTCAAACCAAGTCAACACACACACAGATACACACACACATGCATGCACACACACGCACTTGTATACACCCATACATGACTGCACACACCACAACATACAGAGATATGCATACATATACCCACTCCCCTTAACCTAAACATCTCAACCCACAGTCTGAGGATAGAATATCAAAACTGTCAGTCACTGATGGAAAAAAAGAGCCCTGAGTTCCAGCCTCAGCTCAAACACCAACAGTGTGTGGCTGGGGAAATCACCGCCCCTCTCTGGGTCATGGCTAAATGTGGGGTTGGACTAGATACTTGCCATACCCTGCCAGCACTAAAGTCCCAACATTCTACTTTTTTATGTTTCTTTGACTCTACAAATATTTCTTGAGCACCTACTTTGCACCCAGCCCAGTGACGAGCAAACAGGCATGGATCTTACACAGTAGAGGGGAGACCTGCAATTAGCAAGTAAACAAACAAACGAATATCTAATTGCAAACCGGGCTAAGGGTTAGTGAGGATGGGGTAGTTCAAGGGTCATCGGAACACTTGCCAGGGGGTCTAGTCTAGTCCTGGGTTTCAGGAGGCCTCTGTGAGGAGGTGACATTAGAGCTATTTGTGAAGTTGAGGAGGAAGTATTTAGGGAGGTGAGGATGTGAAGGGGTTCCCAGTGGAGAAGAGCATGTGCAAAGGCCCTGAGGTGGACAGGGCAGCTACTAAAGTTTACTATCATGCAAGAGTTTGTGGGCCAGGTCTATGGGGACCAGGAACGTGGCCTGTTTTGTGTACTGCTGTAACTCCAGCACCTAGGACAGTGCTAGGAACACAGTAGGTGCTCCATAAATGCTTGTTGGCTGCGTGAATGACCACTCTAACCTCCACTCCTGCATTTCCAGAGCTAGTGCTCTGAGTTCACTCTAGCCACTCTCTGTGGGGCCTGGAGGGCCAGGCTAGATGCTCCCTGTGGCCCACAGTGCCGTGGCTCCAGGGGCCGCAGGCAGGCCTGTGGCATGGAATGGGCTGGGCCACTTGCTTGTAACTTGTAATTTTGGAGGCAGAGAGCAGTGCCCGGGCCCTCTGCCCAGACTCGAAGCGACTCAGAGACTCCACCCGGTGCCCACCGTGCAATTAGCAACCCTGGTCCCCACCCTGCTGAGTGGCCACAGCTCAGGAGTTGGGGAGAGCCCGGGAAATCCCACCCCACCTGGGACCCCTGCCAGGGCCCTCCCCATTTGAGGCCGGGGCGAGCTGCCCGGCCACCACTCCTTCCCCACCGCAGCCCCCTGCTCCAGTCCCTTGTGGGCCCAGGGCCACTTGTAATTACACAGCCCCGAGGCCACTGGGGCCTGCCCTTGGGGCAAAAATAGCCCGAGCTTTTCATGTGGCTGGAGAGGCCAGAGCTGCGGCCTCATCACAGTTCAGGCTCGGCCTTCAGAAGGACACCCGTGGAGTGGCCTCCGGCCTGGCACTCCAAGGAGACAGGGTGGGCCCTAGGACAGGCAGGCCAGGAGCTCCACGTGAAACCTGCCTGGACTCGTTTCCCCGTCTGTATACTAGGTGTGTTCACTTATCGCATAATTGCTGAGCACCTGCCTGTCAGGCACTGTCCTGTGCACCGAGTCGACAGCGGAGAATGAGATAGACACTGCCACGCCTTTGCTCGGGCTGTTATCTCTGCCTGAAGCACGGTCCTCAGTCATCACCACTTCCAGGAAGCCCTCCTGGAACCCCCAGCCTGGGGGGATGGAAATCACCGGTCTCTTCTGTGCTGCCATATCCCCAGAATCCCCACTTGGAGCACTAGGTACACTGGGCTGTCATTGCCTTTTTTTTCTTTTTTTTAAGGAGGTACCGGGGATTGAACCTAGGACCTTGTACATGGGCAGCAGGCGCTCAACCACTTGAGCTACATCCGCCCCTCTGGTCACTGTCTATTCACACGTGAGCTTCCTGGCAGAACCAGGGCCTTTTCTGTCACCCTATCTCCAGCATCAGTGCCTGGTACATAGTTGGTGCTCAATAAATGCCCATCCAGTGACTGAATGACTCTAACTCAACCTGCTCATGTTATAAATGGGGAAACTGAGGCCCAGGGAGAAGATAAGATTGACTGGAGGTATACTGACATTATTTGTTTGTTCGTTGGTTCATTTAGTGAATATTTACTGGGCATGTGCCCTGCACCAGGAAACAAGATGAGGAAGATATTCTGACAGTATGAAATGCTATCAAGGAAATAAAAAGGATGAGGAGATAGGAAGTAGCTAGGCAGAGGGCAGGGAGAGGCACCCAAGCAGCTGTTTTCAAGATTGTGGTCAGGGATGACCTGCCTGAAGAGGTGTCTGAATTGACACCAGCAGGATAAGAGGAACCAGCCAGCAAGGAACAGGAGAGGGAACCTCCGAGTAGAAAGAACGACAAGTGCAAAGGTCAGGGGTGGGAAGGGGCCTAGCACGAGGCCACTATAGGAAAATAGGACTGGGTGCTGGTCTGGTCTCACCAGGGAATAGTCGGAGGTTGGAAATAGGGAGATCCGCATTAGCTCCTCGCTCTGCCCCTCACACTGTGGCCTGAGCCTCAGTTTCCCTTTTTGGACCAGGAAGGGTCAGAGGAGGTTCCTTCAATTTCTAGCGTTCTGTGACTCCAAGTAAAATTTCCACTCGTTCAAGATGCACCCCGCCTCCCAGGCAGAATGCTCCCCCGCTGCCGGTGGGGGAGGAAAACAGCACAGCCACATTGGAAAACAGCTTTTTTATAAAGTTAACCATACACTTCCCATAGGACCCAGCAATCTCACTACCAGTTATTTACCTAAGAGAAATGGAAACACATATCCACACAAAGACAAAAATGTCCATAGCGGCTCAATTCATAATAGTCCCAAACTGGAAACAACCCAGATGTCCACCAACAGGAGAACGGGTGAGCGGACTGTGGCACATCCAGACCAAGGAATACCACTCAGCCACGAAAAGGAACAGGCTGCGGGTCCACACAGCGTGCATGAATCTCATAGACATGCTGAGCAGAAGTGGACTCAGGAGGGTACACACCGGATGATTCCATGTACATAAAATTCTAGAACAGGCAAAAGGAAGCTATGGGGAGACAAGCCAGGAGAGCAGTTACCCTCTGGAGAAGAGAGTAATGACCGGGAAGAGGCAAGAGGGAAACTTCTAGGGCTGAAAATGTACAATATCTAGATCTGGATGGTGGTTACACATATGGAAAAAATCAAGCTGTACACAATGTAGGTTATGACTCAGATCTTTTTAAAGAAAATAAAAGAACTCCATAGCCCTCTCTTTTTTTGGGGGGGTAGTATCCCATTCGCTGAGGGCCGGGGGTCTCGGAGCCCGTCGGATCTCTGGCTTCCTGTGGCCGCCGGTGGCCCGGCCAGCTGCACGCTCCCTTATAAACATTTACATTTACATTCCCCAGGACCCGGCGGCAAGGAGCAGCTTTAGCAGCCCCTCATGGAAGCCGGCTCTGGGGAGGCGGGAATGTAAACACGCGCTGCCACGCTGCAGACCTGGCCTCCGTGTCCTGCTCCGCCAGCTGCCCGCAGGGGCCCCTGGGCAAGTCCTCCAGCCAGGAGCCTCGGCTCCCCCTCCACACACACACACACACACACACACACACACACACGTCACGAGAATGAACAGATGAACAGCCTTTGCGGCCCTGTTGGAAACGAGCCCCTGTCTGCAAGCAGGGCAGGAGCCAGCAAAGGGCAAATGGGTAGGGCTTGGAGCTGAACCCCAGGGGCCCTGACTTAGCCAAGCAGGCAGGTAAGTCAGCTCACATCTCTCCTGCTTGCCGCCCACCCCTCCCAGCTTTACCCAGAGGCTGGGGCGTCACTGTACAAAAAAACCTTCTCTCCCATCTTCCCTCCTTCTTTCCCTCTTTCCATCTCTTTCGTCCCTCCCTCCCTCCCTCCCCTCCCTCCCCTCCCCTCCCCTTCTGCTCTCTTTTCATTCTCTTTTGCTTCTTTTCCCCTTTGCACCAAGCGCCCCTCATTTACACCTCCCCCCAACACACACATTTTTTCACTTTTGAGACTTGACCAAGAGACTGCTCCGAGACCCATCTCTGGGATGGGAGGGGGCCCCACATAAGACCCCACGAAGGGCACACAGATGCCCAGCCCTCCTCTCGGCTCCTTCTGTGCCCACCTACCTGCTCTGGTCCAGCCGCTCCTTCTCCCAGGAGCTGCCCTAAGTCAGCTTTTTGCATCGGGTCTGGGTCTTCCATGCCCCCCAGACCCACCCACCAGGTAGGGGTGGGAGCGGGGAGGTAAAACCCACCCAGGATGAGCCGGGAACAACCTGCCATTCAGGGACCTCCGGGTTCTGCTGCTTCCCAATTGGGTGGCCTGGAGCTAAGTTACTTGACCTCCCTGGGCCTCAGTTTCCTCATCTGTAAAATGGGGGTTATAATAGCACCCACTTCTTGGGGTTATTGAGAGAATGCAGCGAGCCCCTGGCACCTTACGCTTAATAACTGTGCTAAGAAGATTGGCAGCAGCATGGGACTGGGACCCCACACCACCCGAGCGGCAGCTAACACAGAGGCCTGTGCTCAGCAAGGCTGCTGGGCCCAAAGGCAGCCCAGACCCCACCTGGACCGGCCAGCAGGAGGTACCCCTGGATCCCTGGAGGGGGGTTGCCTACAGGCCTGGATCTGACCTGCCCACTTGCGTCCGTCGCCCCAGCCTAGCTCACGAGTGTGTGGAGCAGATGGAGCCCCCAACCCCCAGCCCGCCCTCCCTGAGCAGGCTGTGTGGGGGCGGTGGTACAGGGATGGGCCCCAACAGCTGGAAACATCTGGTTTGAATTGTCGGTTGGAAGCGCGGGTCAGGCAGCCAAGGAATTTGCAAGCTAATTTTAGGCCAAAAGACAGAACTCAGCAGGGCGGGTCTAGCGCCCCAAACCACAGGAGTGGGGGTTACGGGGTAGCCTGGGATGAGGCTTTGAGGCTGGGGATGCGTGGAGGCCTCTCTAGCACCCCTTGGATCACCCGTGGCTACCTGTGGCCCGGACTCTCCCTCCCAGGATGGACGCTAACGGGCACCTACTGTGCGCCAGGCATGGGGTTGCTTTCACTTCACCTTTGCCACAGCCTGGGGTAGGAAGGTCTCTTCTACCCATTTCAAAGGAGAGGAAGCTGAGGCTCTGAGAGGTCAGCGAGCCGGCCAAACTCACACAGCTAGTAAGTAGCGGAGCTGGGATTCGAACCACCTGCCTGACTCGAAAGACTTCAGCCCGAAAACCTGGGCCCCAGGGCCTTAGCCCCCCAACTCTGTGCCCCTGGAGTGCACACTTTTGTCAGTATCATTGCCTTGCCTCGGTACTCACCCCTTTTGCTAGTTCGTTTCCTGAGCACCTACTGTGTGCCAGGTATGGTGCTGGGGCAGGGATACCAGAGTGGACGTGACCGCAGATCAGTATGTCAACAGTGTCCCTCCAGACAGTCATCTGTGCCTTGAAGGGAAAAGGGGGGCATGTCATAGGGAATGACAGGGAGCAGGGGTGCAGGGAGTACCCCTCTGAGGAGGTGACATTTGAGCTGAGACCTAAAGGATGAGAAGATGCCAAACATGCAGGGAAGAGAGTAGTGGGCAGAGCAAATGGCAAGTGCAAAGGCACTGAGGCAGGGGCACATGAAGAAGGGCAAGAAGGCTCCTGTGCCAGAGCAGGAGAGGGAGACGGGCTTTCCTTCATGTATTTGTCAATAAGTGAGATGGGTGCCTGAGTCAGGCAGGAATTGGGAGCAAGAAGCTTCAGCTGGTGGAATTAGGGGACCCCATGGTCCCACATATCCATTTGTATCTATGATTTGCTTAGGGCTGCCGAATCTCTCTGGCAAAATCACGTGAAGCCTGTCCCTCTGGGGGGGTTCAGAGGCCAGACACAAGGACAGACAATGGGGTCTCCAGGGGCGCAGGGCTGAGGTTGGAGGGGAGCACAGGGTGGCAGTATGAGAACCCATCCTCACGGGCCACCCAGGCAGGATTCATGTGCCTGGGAAAGGGGGCTGCGTTTGCACCACGTTGGTGCTTAAGTATCCTTGCAGGGGGGCTCACGCCTCTCCCCTTCTCTCCAGGCAGCAGCAGCGATGAAGCTGTCTCTCTGCAAGACTCAGCGGTGGCCTGCCTTCTCGGGCATAGTGGTGCCCGGTTCTGGCAGCCCTGGGGGGGCGGGCAGGGCAGATGCAGCAGTGACTACAGCTTTCCGGCTGCCAGGAGGTACTGGCTCAGTCACAAGGATGTCAGCAACCACAACTGGCTCATGCAGACACAGAAGCCCCTCTGGGATTCCAGAGAGCTTTGGGAAGAGGTGCTCCGAGGATTCCAGTGCTCACATTTGGGAACACATACTTCTTTATAGCAGTGTGTATTCGTCAGTGTTCTCTAGGGAAATAGAGATATCTGTAAATAGTGTGAGATTCTATGAAATTGTCTCATGCGACCACATGGGTTGCACAAGTCTGAGTTCCACAGGGCAGACTGCAAAGCCAGGGACTCGGATGAAAGTCCTCAGTGAGTTTCCCTGGAGACGCTGGCTGTCTGAAGTAGAGTTGGGATTCTCTCTCTGAATGCTGAAATCACTTCTCCTTTTAAGGCCTTCAGTCGACTGGATGAGACGTCACCCATGGCCGAAGGCAATCTCCTCAGTTGATTGTAGATGTAATCAGCCACCTATGCAATCAGCTCACTGATTATTTTAATCCATGAAATGTCCTCGCATTATAATCAGCTCAGCGCTTGCTTGACCAAACAACTGGGCGCCATTACCTGGCCAAGTTGACACATGAGCCTAACCTCACCCGGTGGTCGTCTGTGCATTGTAAGATGTTTGACCACATCCCTGGCCTCGACCCGCTAGATGCCGTATGTGACACACACACACTCACACACACACACAGCTGTGACATCCAAAACTGTCTCCAGTGTTGCCAAATGCCCCTGGGGGAGTGGGAACCGTCCCTGTTGGGAACCACTGTCTCAGAGCCTTCCTGTTTGGGTATTAGTAGCTTCAGGACTTTACTCACCAGCTGGTCTGGGACTCCCGGACTGTCTGACACTTATGGTTTTGTTCTGCTAATTGAGGGAATTTAGGAAAACACAGAAAAGCCGAAAGCAAATAAAGCTCACTCAGAATCCTGTACTCCGCGGCTAACCTCTCTGGATAGACTGGCGCATTTCCTTTCAGTCTTTTTTTCTGGTTGATCATCCTAAGAGCTATTGAGTGCTCATCCTGTGTCAGTCTCCATGCCAAGTGCTCTTCATATCTTGTCTGGTGAATCCTCCCAACACCCCTAAGAGGCCGCACAATTTCTATTCCCATATCACAGACGAGGACCTGGAGGATCAGAGGGATTCATCTGACATTATATCATGGGTATTTCCCCTGTTATCTTTCAGAGCCTTCCTTTTCAATTGATGAATAATATTCCATTAATCCTGCAGCTGGGGCTGCCTTTCTTTTTTTTTAATTTTTATATATTTTTAGGAGGCACCAGGGATTGAACCCAGGAACTCCTATATGTGAAGCAGGTGCTCAACCACTGAGCTACACCCACTCCATCTTTTTTTCTCACTTTCTTAACCCATCCCAGTTGCTGTAATATTCCACAAACATCTCCCAGTCACCTGCTCTGTGCCAGGGTCTCGCCGGTGGCTGGTTGTAGAAATAAATCACAATTCCTGCCCAGGGAATGTGGGTAGAGTGAGTGAATGAGTGAGGGGCTGAGTGATCTGTGCCCCTAAAAGCTCAGCTCTTGGGGCTCTGCCCACCTCCACACCCCTGGGGGGCAGAGCAGCACGGGTGCCACCCAAGTCCTCAAGGAGGCCCACATTTAGACTCTGAATTCACAAGACACCTCAGACACAGAGGTATGATCCTTTGTTAACTGTCTCTAGATGCAGCTGAGCTAGAAAATGCTTTGGGAAGATTCTGGAGAGTTGTTCACATAGTAGCTTTTTTTAAAAATATGGTAACACACATACACATACATACATATTATATAACACAAAATTACCATTTTCACTATTTTTAAGTGAACAATTCAGTGGCATTAATTACCTTTACAATGTTGTGTTACCATCACCACCATCCATTACCAAAACTTTTTCATTACCCAGAACAGAAACTCTGTACCCACTCAACAATATCTCCCCATCTCCCACCCCAGCCTTGTAACCTGAAATCTACTTTCTGTGTCTATGAATTTACTTATTCTAGCTATTTCCTATAACCCAGTTGCTTTGGGTCGTTATTTGTCTTCTCCTTCAGAGGATGTGAAAATGCCCCATCATGTAGGTTTTGGAACATTTTTGCCATTACAAAGGGGTGCCATATTTATTGGCAATGGCTCACACCCTCTTCTGGGGAATCCCACCCACTCCCCATGGCTTCAGGTCCCATCTCTGGGCAGATGTTCCCACCACCCTCCCTCCAGCCTTCTTCTCTCCTAAGCTGTGTCTCCTGCTGCCTGGTGGGCATCTTCTCTGGGGTCAGCACCCACCTCATCAACCAGGTCCCCACCCCACCCATGAGATCTGCTTCCTGCCCTGGCCGCCCACTCTTGATTACTCTCCCTCCAAATGGGAGTGTGGTGGTTTGGAGCTGCATGGACCCCAGAAAAACAGGTTCTTAAACTTCATCCATTCTTGTGGGTGTGAACCTGTTGTGTGCAGGACCTTTGGATGAGGTTACTTCAGTTAAGCCGTGGCCCAACGCAATCAGAGTAGATCTTAATCCTATTACTGGAGTCCTTTTTAAGTGGAATGAAATTCAGAAGGAGAAATAGAAACCTTGGGAAGCAAGAAGCTGAAGGTCAGTGGAACCCAGAAGAGAAGAGAGAGGCCAGGAGAGACCGCCATGTGCATTGCTGCATGACAGAGGAGCTCAGGACCAAGGATCGCCGGCAGCCAGCCCCAGAATGCCATAGACTTCAGGGAGAAAGCATCACCTGAGCGATGCCTTGATTTGGAATTTTTCCTGGCCTCAAAACTGTGAGCTAATAAAGTCCCAATGTTTAAGCCAACCCATTGCATGATATTTGCTTGAACAGCCCAGGAAACTAAAACAGGGAGCTAATACTCCCATTTAATAGAAGGGAAATCAGGACATGACGGAGGTCCCACAGAGATCAGTCAGGGACTGGTGGAGTTAGGGGCCTCCTCTGCCCCCACAGCACATCCTGGCACCACCTCCTCTCTGGCCCCCTGGTGCTGTGTGGGCACCAAGGAGGAGCAGTACCCAGTGGCTGCTTCCCAGGATCTCCCAACTTCCAGTTGGACTCTCCAGGGAATATCATTCTCTGCTGCCAATGGGAAGTTGGGCCAAGAGTCTGGCTTTAGCCTAGGAGATTTGGGGAGTTCCCAGTCCCTTCTCAAAGAGCAAGACTCTGGGACGCCGGTGACCCCAGATCTGTGATTTACAAGCTGTGTGACTTTGGACAAGTCACGGAACCTCTCTGAGCTTCAGTTTCCTAATCTGTAAAATGGGATTAAGAATAGGGCTTACCTAACAGGGTGAGGATTAAAGAGAGAACGCAAGCAAAGCGCTTAGCACGCAAGACTGAGCCGCTGCCCTAGCTGCTCCCGAGGCCGTCAGGGTACATATTATTTCCATTATTCCCAGTGCCCTGGGCTCTGAGGCCCCCATCAGGTCAGCCCTCAAGTCAGAAATGAGATTTCAACCCCCTCCCCCTCCCACGGGTCCGATCGCCACCGACTCCTGTCCTCTCTTCTCCCCAGTGCTCTCTGCATTCTGCACGGCCTTTGAACCCTCGCTCCAGTTCAGCGTCCCCATCCTCACGCAGCCTTCCCCACCTCCCTGCAGCCAATCTGGCCCCTCCCAGCCACGCCAGTCGTGTCCTCTCCCCCGGTGCACCCTTCTGCTTCCCGTGCTATTGCCAATGCCTGGAACATTCTTCCCTCCACCGCCCCCACCCCCCCAAGTCAACAGCTGCATCCTTGGAGTCCCAAGTCTCTCCTCCGACCCTCAGCAAAATCAGGCCCGTTACCCACAATCAGAGCCTCCAGCACCTCTCTGGCGGGTCTCTGGGCCCAGACATAATCTGGCATTTTGGGGGGTGATCCTTCAATTCGTGTCTGTCTCCCCCTCTAGACCGTGAGCCCCAGGGGGTCTCATCGTGCCTGCACTGCTCACGTGACCTCCCAAGCTGATTTCCAAGCACGCAGCGGGCGCCCCAGAATAGTCTGTGGTTTGGCCGAGTGGCAGATGGAGGCAGGATCTGGAGAGTGAGTTTGGGGAGCCCCTCCCCAGATGCCACCCGCAGGGGTGGCAGCCCCAGCTCCTACGAGACAAGGGGCCTGTGAGTAAACTTAGCAGGCCGCCGGTCCCTTTCCTGTCTACCCTCCTTCCTTCCCCGCCTGCAGAGCTGCAGTCAGCAGAGTCTGGTTTCTTAGCACTGGTTCAGTGTCCTCGCAGGAAAATGGGGTCACAGTACTTCACGGGGGTTTTGTGAGGCCCAAATGAGATCAGGCAGCTCAAGGGTCGGCAGGGGCTGGGCATGCAGTAAGTGCTCAATAAGCGCCAGCTACTTGCCCCCAGTCATTCCTGTCTGTCCTCTGCTCCAGCTCTGTCATATCCTGCCATATTCTTGCTCTCTGCAAGAAGGGGGCTGGTTCTGCTCTGGGGTGACTGAACATGTCACCCTCCCAAATGCCTTCCCTGGAGCCGCAAAGGGTGACTAATGGGGGACTTCCAGGCCCCAGGACAGGTCAGAGGGGTCAGAGTTTGGGGCATGGGATTCCCCCAGAACCCCACTGTGATCTCAGGACTGGTGTCACGTCCCGGTAAGAGCATAGCTTTCCGACTCCGGCCTGGATTCTAATCCCAAATCCTCATGGTTGACTTGGGGCAGGTGACGTCGCCGCCCTGAGCCTCAGTTTCCTTTTCTGCAAAATAGAGAGAATACTAGTACCTCCTCAGAAAGTTGTTTGAGGCAATTCACGGAGATCTGCAGATGCGTGTGCTCAGGAAAGGTTTGCTGGTTGGAAAAGTAGGGAGACTCAGGCTGGGAGCCTTCAAGAGCGAGGGGAGACCCAAGCAGGCGGAGGGTCACAGCCAGGTGCAGGAGCCGGCCTAAACTCTCTGATTTTCAGAATTTGGGGGTCCAGCTGTTTAATATATCAGTTGTATTTATTTTATTATATTGTATTAACATAGAATAACATATTTAAATAATACATTTAAAAACAAGCTCATAAATACTCAAAACTCACCGCTTCCTAATTATTTTACTGTAATCTTCGTTGAGGTTATTTACGTTTATCAGCTTGTGCATGCTGCATCACCTAGGACCTCAAAATCCACCGTGGGAGCATCCGCACCTCGGAAAAGAGCAAACGCTACAAATCTGGGCTTTTTTTCCCCCGGGGAGTCAGTTGTTAAACTTTTACCAGCACCCCGCTGGGCTTGGGGCTCACTGCTGGCTAAAGGATCTCTCCTCCTTCATCCTCAAAGACAGGACGGACAGAAGCTCCAGGCTCCCCACGGCTCTAAGAGCAAGGTGGCAGGCGCCCCCTGGTGGCTAATTCAAGCACCCATCAATGAATACGCTGAATTCATTCTGCACTTGGGAGTGAATTAGAAAAGGGGACCCCCTTCCCCCAACAGACAGGTGGAAAACCAGACCTGTGAGGACACACAGCATCTTTGGATGAACGGAGGTGCTCTGGAACCCTCAGGGGAAAGGGGACGCCTGCTCCCTGCCCAGAAGGACAGGCTGACAAGATCCCTGGGACCCACTTGGGTGTCCCCAAATCCTTCAGCTTCTGGGCTCCCAGCCCTTGGCCCTCCCTCCTTGAGCTTCTGACCACTCCCAGAGGGAAGGTAAACCCACATTTCCTCTAACCATCAGCCTGCCTTCTCCAGGGCCAGCCCACCCTGAGCACCCCACTTCTCTTCCATCAGCCACTTCCTCCCCAAAGTATCTTCAGCACATCGTTCTTGTGTGTATCAGACTTGTCCTAAAGGTTCAAGTGGAGGAGACAGACACCCACCATTTCCAGAAATGTATCACAATGTCCCCAGTTCTCGCTGACTGTCCCCAACGGACCTGCTGCCTGTGATGTCCTACCTCAGCCTCCCCCCATCATGCCTCTCGTCTTCTCCCCCCGCCTTTCTCTTCCAGACTCAACCCTCCCTTGGAATTCTCTCTCTGCAGGCGGGAGTGAGGGTTCTCACCTTTCACTCCCAAAGAAGCCACTGTAGGTATTTCATTCCTCTCCTAGAAGGCAGAACAGTGCATATTTTAAGCAGGAGTTTCCTTCTTCCTGGATGAAGAAGAGCAGAAGGTATTTGGAGGCAGGAGATCACGGGTTTTAAATCCCAGCTCAGCCACTGACTGCAGACCAGTCACTTCACCTTTCTACACCTCAGTTTTTTGATCCACC
>JAQZBX010077977.1:0-14213 GCA_029593785.1 Cabassous unicinctus
AGTAATAAGAGGAAATGTGACAATGTAGAATAAAACATTTTTCTTTGCTTGCTCTCTTGGTCCTTTCCTCTGAAGAATTACTGCCTTCAGTGACTTTTCAAAAGACACTTATTTAACGTCTGCTGTGAATCAAGCCCTGAACCTAAGAGAGGTGATAACTTTCAGATCTATATCTGACACTCCACCCCTGGCCTGTTTTTATTTCCATCTTCACTTGGCCATTGTGCTTTCATCTCAAATTCTGTATACTCACAGTTGACCTCTATCTAGTTCTTCTAATGAAATGTGTTTCTATATTTCTTGTTTCCTATCATAATCCATCCATTAATTCATTTAACACGCAGTGATTGAGCTCCTATTATATGACAGGTACCTGACTAGCTGCTGAGGATTGAGTAGAGAAATAGAGTGGCAAGGTTCCTGCTGTTATGTAACCTACAGATGAGGAATAGATAAGCAAATGTAAAAAAAATACAGAAAATATTCACCTGGTGGTAGTAATGTGGGGAGGCTACTTTGGTGCTATCAGGAAATGCCTTTCTGAGAACTGAAGGATGATATTGTATTCCCCTTCTCTGGGTAATGCAAAACAGAAATCAGAGTTGTCTTTACTTCTCCATCCATTTATTCATTCCTTCATGCATTCATCGATATTCATTTCATATACATTTATTGTATTAGATACTACTAGATACTAAACACTGCAAAGGCTTGGGATTAAAAGATGAATAAGACACATCCTCTGCTCTTCATGGACATTGCAGTCCAGTGAGAAGGCAAATCAATAAGCAAATAAAATCAATAAAGTGTTATAGTTATTTTGATAAATGGGGTTCTGTAGGAATGAAGAAGATGAAGCAGCTTAGTAGAATATAACCTCAAGGAGAGAAAATATATTTTATTCCTCTTGATATCCACAGCATGGGACCTGGCAATAGGAACTGAAAAGAATATGATGGATGAATATATAAATGGTCCACCTTTCAATTTAGGCTGGAGTTGGGACTAGGTAAGAATCCTATTGATTTGCTTTATTTGACAATGGCTCTATTGTTCCAGATATGACATATTTCTCTCAAGCTATGAGTATTTCATTATTCATAATTCTATACTTGGCATTTTAAACTCATTTCCTTCATTGGTGATTCCTTTCATTTTTACCTTAATTCCTTCATGAAAAAGGTTTATAGCTGTTTCTCTGAAGCAATAAATATGTTCCCCCCAAATTCTGTGCTGGTTAATGTCCAATCCAGGATCTTATTTTCCTGATGAGTATCCCACTGTTTTCTCCAAATCTCCAAGGAGTGTGTGTGTGGAGGGAGTGGGGCATTCCAGCTGTGGCAAAGGTTTTAAAATTTTAATCCCAAGTTTACTTTACTGTACCCATGTAAACTTCATGGGTACAACTTCTGAAATATTGTTGTCAACCCTCAAAACACCAACAACTAAACGAGCAGATAAAGATGACAAAAAGCAAACTACATGAACAAAAATCTAACAAAACTCTAACAAACTCTTTCATTCATGTGTCATGGATCCCAGCACACGTATTACCTCCTTCACTTTTCACAGCAATCTAGGGAAATGGGCATTTCCTCTTCCCAGATGAAGAAACTGAGCTGCAGAGAAGTCGAGTGATTTCTCTGAATCACAAAACATACAAATGACACAACAGGCATTGGCAACCCTGGCTCTTGACCCAGACTAAGATGATTCTTTCCCATCCTCTACATATGCGACATGCCACAGGAAGTTAAAAGTCTGCGTGGCACCTCCATTTCCTCCCCAGCAAATTCTAATACTATTTATCCCTCAGTACTAGCAAATTCGTAATTGTTTTGATTTTTTTAGGCATGAGAATAATGAGTTTATTAAGAAACATGACAACTGGAAAGGAGATAAGTATACAACCCGAGACATGGGTTACAGGTGTACTACAGGGTAAGATGCTCCATAATTGTTTTAATTTTGATCCTTGTTACTAATTATAACTGGAAATAATCTCATCTTTCACTGCCGTCAGTGTGTGGGAAGACGTGGTGAGGTATCTTTTATTTATAAGAACTTTTCACAGGTGGAAAGTTCTCAAATGTCTCTTAATCCAGTTAAATTATTCTTTTTTATTTTGTTGATTCATTTTTTCTTAGCAGTCTCTTTAGATTTGAGGAAAGTTAATTATTTCTTGTGGAAACAAAAGATCTCTACCTAAATCTTGTGTTGGCAATATAACTTCAAACAAGATATAAAGCTCTGTTGTGAATTTTCCTATAATATATATGAGGAAATTAGTCATATTTGGAGGAAATTAGTTATCCAGCTCAGTGGAAAATCATGATAATATTAATATTTGATTTGTTTGTTACTTTATTATTATGATGATCTAGAAATTTAGTAGATTTAAATTATGTAAAAATATGAGCAACCATGGCAGTGCTTTATTTAATTCACATTATCTATAGTCATCCATACAGATATTTTCAGGAAGCGCTTTGTGTCTCGGCTATAGTTTATCTCGTAGAATAGAAAAATAATATGAAAGATGATACTCTTTTTTTAATTTACCTTTTAAAAATTTGAACATCCTTTTTATTATAGGCACTGTAAAGCCTATGAATTTGATGGTTGGGTAAGGGGAAAAACACCTTTTCAGAGAGTTTAACACCTTTAGAGATAAGAATATTTTTAATGGGGTTTGTAGACAAACAAGTTTTTTGACAGTCTACAGATTTATAGGTGGTTGATTGCTCTGACTAGAAATCTTAATGTTTTATGTATAGTAAATTGAACAAAGCTCCACACAAGATGAGAGTTACCCAGACTGCTACTCTTGGGAACGTAGACCTAAGCTGCCTGTTAAGCATGACTCTTGGAGGACGAAAACAGCACCCTTTGGCAGAACGAACCTGAAAAAACAAAGCAGGATTCACTCCTTCCTTTCATCTCTTCTTGAAACTGTGTGGTAACAAAGTCTGAGGGCAAGCCAGAATCATAGTGATATCCCTACAACTGCGATGAGAATGCATTGCTCAAGGAAGGAAGAAGACCGACAAATTGGAAATAATGATAGAGAAAAGTCAAGGTTCGAGAATCCCAAGCATGGAAAGCAGAAACCTAATTGTAAGGCCTACAGCCGTGAGCATGCACAGGTCTCTACAGCCGTGAGACCTCAGAACTGAGGTCTGTGGTCCTCTGGAATAAATCTTTGGTGATAACAACACAGTCCACAGAAGAGATACTTCTATATTTATAGTTTATTCTCCATTATTGCCAGAGGCCTCAAATCCCACATAGTCAAAATCTCCATTCACTGCTGCCTGCTGGGCATTTAACAAGGGATCTTGTAACAGGACCCAGAACAAGTATGAACATGAATAAAAAGTGCAGGGGCCAGACAGGCACCACAGGCTGCGGGGTAGCCAAGTGGAGGCATGGGAGGGAAACAGAAAGCAGACAATGACCCTTAGTGCCTCAGGGCATGGCTTCAAAAGGTGTCAACACCAATTAAATTGTAAAAGCTCTGTCAGCTTCTGAAAAGTCATCCAGACAGGGACAAGACAGTACAGAATCAAAGGGCCGGAACGTGATTCTGTAGGGTCCACACTGGACCCGGTAGCCACATGCATGCCTGGCAATCTGTGTCCATGTGTGATATGAGCCTTCAAGATAAGGCTCTCCTTAGAGATGCACATCCATTTCTGCCGGGAGTTCTCTTGGTTTACTGCTGGAAGATCCTGAAAACCTTTACAAGGAGGTAGCTACTGGTGGCACCCATAGGTAAATTGCCTGAAAATATAACTACACCATGTATCACTGATTATGACCATGGATAAGTTAAAGGATAACTGCCTAGGCTCTTGTTTTGAGCTAAAGAGTGGCGGACAAGCTATCTGTCACAAACAACATTATGGAGAGTTTTCTTTGTTGGCAAAAGGCTCGGTGGAATCCACCCTTGCAGGCCACACACATTCTGAAAATAATGAATTTGCAGGGGGCTCTTTTCAAATAGTTACACTGACAAGGGTATAATTTTGTATTTCCTATTTGGCCTTGAAGAGTGTTAATGTGGATTTAAAGAATTTATTGGTTCTTGGCAAAAGTAGCCTAATCTCAATTCAGGAAATGATGTCTCTCTCTCTCTCTCTCTCTTTTGCCTACGGGTAACTATGATAGGCATGGCCAATTTATTGGATGGTTTTCAACATGACAGCAGAGGTGGGGAGGAGAAGAGATGAGTTTTGCAGCTAGGGGGAAAAAAGATAGTGAGAACTGTCAAAGTATTTCTCACATATTATATAGCTAAGTAATTTTCTTGGTCTGTAGAACTTTTCCACCCACCAGATCAAATAAAATGCCTGAGGTTTAAGGTAGATAGATTCATCCTGAAAAGTAAATTCTAATGATATTAAAGTTCCAAGCAGGGTCATTCTTTTTTAAAAAAAATCACTCAATATGATTTACTCATGTATATATATATATATATATATATTTTTTTTTTTTTTTTTTTTTTTGAGAAGGGACACTACTTAAAATAAGGATTTAGCATGCAATTGTTCATTTTGAATTATACTCTTTTAATGCTTATCGTGTAGTTAAAATTTCTTTTTGATTTCGAAGGGAAAATTGACCAGACATTAAATCACGTAATATATTATTATCAGGTTGATGCTACACTTTATTAGATTATCTATCAGATATTTTCTTCTAAAACATAAAAGCTATTTAAAAATGAGTTCAGTGGCCGCAATGAGGTAGGTCAGAAAATTTGGGAACATATTTATTCCCGTTTTAGTTTTGACCCTAGGTAAGTCAAGGTGAGCCAGATAATTCTATAGCAACAAAGAAAGAAATCTCGGTGCCTTAAGATTTCTCACTTATGTAAATTTTTTGTGGGTCTGGTTTACTTGACAGGGCAACCTTCCTTCTCTTGATTGCTCAGCATGGCAACCCTTTATCACTATGAGCTTCCCCAATTGTTATGACAGGGAACAGGAGTTGGCAGGTCAAGTACCTGCAATTAAATACTTCTACTCAGAAGTGACACACCTCATTTCTTTTATTAGAGAAAGTTGTAGGTTTACAGAAAAATCACGCATAAAATACATATTTCCCACTTACCCCCCTATTATTAACAATTTACATTAGGATGCACTTCATTACTGCTTGAATTTAATTTCCAAAGGAAGTCACAGGTCCATGACTAATTTCAGGGGGTGGATACAATTATCTTTTGAACCCGAAAGGGGAAGGTATTATTTTTGGCACACAGTTATAAAGTCAGCCATGGAGCATCCATTCCTTTCTTCTTTCTTCATTCTATACTCAACCCCACAAAAGAGAGACAATTCAAATGGCACATCCAAGCTCTTCATCTAGTAGTCCAGAAGCTCTGAGTGGAGCCTAGAAGTCAGAGAAGGATGTGGCTCCTCTTGGTAGGGAGACAAATAAATTTAAAATAGAAGTCATTTTCTCCCTTCACAATCAATAAACTACAGGGAATAAGGACTATTCAGAAACTCACAGTCACTGAAGTGTGATAATTTAGAAAAATTGCTAAGTAACCATTGTGAGAGCCTCCTACACTGAGGGGACTGGGGGAGGGAAAGGTTCCTAGGCTAGGTCTCACTTCTGTTGGGGTGTGGTTGGGGAATTCCTAGTGCACTGTTCTTGATGGCTCCTGGTGGCTCCTGTTTCCAGGTAATGGAAGGAAAAGTCCTTGAAGAATAAACAGCCTTCTTAACCCATTATCTGCCTGAGAATGACTAGGTACCAAGGGTTACTTTAGCTGACAATAGCCATAGTCACTTTGAGTATTTACATGCTTCCTCTGGCAGTAAATGTCTCTCAAAAGTTTAATAGGTTTCTCATTTATATGATTCTGCACAGCACTGTTTACCAGTTCAAGGTAACAAGGCTTTTAAAAATTTGGTTCCTGAAATATTTCCTCCCTCCCTCCCTCCCTCCCTTCCTCCCTTCCTTCCTTCTTCCTGCCTTCCTTCCTTCCTCCTTCCCTCCCTGCATCCTTTCCTCCCTCCTTTTTTTCCTTCTCTCTCCCTTCCTTCCCCTTCCCCTTACTTATTTGCAGTTGCTTTTGCATTAAATCTACTGAGCTACGGTGAAAAAGTCATAACTTAGTCTATTTTTCTTAGCTATTTTTGTCCAATTGATAGAATGGATGGGGTGCCTCACCTTTTTTTTTTTTTTTTAAAGATTTATTTATTTATTTATCCCCCCCTTGCTGCTTGTGTTTGCTGTGTCCATTTGCTGTGTGTTTTTTTTTTCTGTGTCTACTTATTTCCCCCTTGCTGTGAGGTCTTGCTGCATCAGCCCACCGCGCCGCGCGGGCTGGCCTGCCCTCACAAGGAGGGCCTCCCATATGGTAAACGGGAGCTCTATCCATTGAGCCACACCCGCTTCCCCCTCACCTTTAATTATGTCTTTATTCTGAGATGTCTTAATCCATTCTCAGGTTTTAACCCAATGTGGTAACCATAGCCTTGATTTTATCCTTGCTTTAAAATTTAGATTTAAAGTTCTTGTTTTGCACAAAACCTTTCTTTTACTTTTTGTAGCTGAAAACCAATTACTTTCCTTAACCCTACTAGTTCCCAGAGTTTTTTATGCTATATCCTTTAATTTCTGATTGTAAACCAGTCGCGATCATCTGAGATCATCTCGTTTTTACATGATACTCTGCCAACGGTAGCCAACAGCAATCAGCAAACACTCTAATTTTCAGTTTTTCAATTTTTTTCCTAGAGGAACAGGCCTATTTTGCAAAAATTACTGTTTTAAATTATCAATATTACCAAATGATTTGCCACCGTATATGAATGATTGCCATGTTCCTGCCTCCAATATCAGTTTTCTTACAATCCACAATTCAAAATCTCCCCTGACTGGTTCAACCACTAAGCCTATGCCACATTTCTTAGAGTTTTATCATGGCAGCATCCAATCCTACTATAAATAATGAAGTCAGGATGAATTAGTTTATGCTGTAGTAATAAACAATCCAAAATTTCAGTAGTTGACAACACAAAGATTTTTTTCTCATTCGTACAAAATCCACTATGAGCCTGGATAACTCTCAGAGCAGTGCTCCATGTGATCTGCTCAGCATTGTACTTCTTTAGCAATAGGATTTTTCAATAGCCGTAGCAGAGAAAAAGTGGGTCACACATGTGCTCTTTGAGCAAATATTTTGCCTATCTTATTTCCTGGGACTTGTGCCAACACTGGAAATGTAATTTCCCTTTTCCTCTATAGTCCTTTCATGAAATATCCTTTATCCATCCATTTTCACTGGGCTATCCATTTTCACTGATGTTCTTAACAGCCCACTAATCTGACCTCAGTCCCCCAACTTGGCTTCCCTCCTCTTCAAACCTTCTGGAGTCCCTGCTCTGTGATAAGTAAATACATCTATATCATCATCCTTCTCAGTGAATATTTCCTTCACTAACTTACTTTAACTGAGATTTGGCAGCCTCTTGAGGCTGTTTTTTTTTCTAAGACCAATTATTTCAAGGTCAGGAGGTGGGATAGTTATAGTCTTTTGCTCCCCATTGTTGCTGCATGACTATCTTCCTTCCTCTTTCAAAATGCCAGCTCCTCTGAAGGAGCAACATTCCTAACATCTCATTGCTTTCACAATCAACTTTGGGTCACTCATCTTCATTCATGAAGACGTTGGCTTCTGGTTCACTGTCTTATTTTTTGGTTTTCCTTCTGTCATCATTTTCAGGAGCCTTAATCTCTACAAGGGTGATCCTCTCAATTCAATTGATTTTTCAGTTCCTTAATCTCACTGTTAAAATTACTTTTTCTACCTCACTTAAGTTTCCAATTTCCATGACCTTATCATCAATAGTAACTGTTCCCAGTCCAAAATTTCTGATTTAAAGTATCCCATTCTTTGGCCATTACCTCCTGTGGCAGTTTGATGTTATTTATGAATTCAAAAAAGAAATATTGATTATGTTTGTAAACTGGTCTGTTTCTCTGAGCGTGATACTCTTTGACTGATTGATTCTAGCTCACTTACACATCACTTAGGTGGGCAAACAAAACCTGTGGGAATGTTGGCATAGAGTCCCTGGATGCCAAGCCAGAACCAACTCCTGGAATAATCTTTGATATTTAACAACAAGGAAGGTCCTATTCCTATTTCTACTATCTCTCCCACAGTAAATCCCACCTAAAATGATTTGAAATTGATTCTTGTTTGGGGAGAAAGCAACTGTCATTTTTCTGCTTTTTATGTATTTTTTTCTTCTTACTCCCCAGACTTCCCCATTGGATAAAAAGGCTGCTAAAAGTGCCCAAGGAAAAATATGACAGTATTTTTTTTATGAGTACATTCTTATATTCCACATACATTTTACTTTTCTCAATTCAAAACCACTATTATGATAATAGACTGTAATAACAATATATATGTATATGCTTATCCATTGTTTGTTGTTGTTTAAATGGAAGTTGGTGTTATATAAACAATATAGTTGCTTGTTTGAAAATAATTCCTTTCTATATTACAACTGCCATGAAATAAAATAATGTTTCCATAGTCAGCAAGAATACAGACCTTAAGTGTTAAAACTCAGCACTTTTAAATTCACTTTAGGGAGCAGATGCGGCTCAGTGGTTGAGCGCCAGCTTCCCACATACGTGGCAAACAGAACTAAGCCAATACTTTGGGTTAAATCCCCAGCCCCAGTACTGCAAAAAAAAAAAAAAAAAAAAAAAAAAAAAATTCACTTTAAATTTGACAAAATAAAATTTCATATCAATACCTGCCAAAGAACAAGATAATAACAACATTTAAGTTTCTCAGAAGTCTGAAAGTTAAAAAGGGTTCAATGTCTGTCATCCTACCTCCATTTATTAATTTTCTACTCCTTTGTCCTCCCCATCAAAGATACCCTTTTTTCTTTAGCTTTATCTGAGTTGCATTTTAATATGTATAACAGCACAGCAAGACAAGGGCCAAATTAACATAATACAAATGCAGAGAAAATGCCATAACTTGGTTTCTTAAAAAACAAAATATGAATAAATTATGCTGTCACCTTGACTGCCAGATACTTACATCAATGCTTATGTGTTCTCCATGGACTGAGTTATGTTTTTCAGAGTTTTCAACTCAAAACTGACATAAATAAATAAATATAAATGTAGACCAGTTATCTACGCTATTAAATAAAACCCAACAATCCACAGAAGCATTATGTAGCTTATACAATTCTCACTGGCTAATGGTCCTCATAACTCTACCAAGTTATATCCACTTCCTCATGGTTATCTATATGATTAGACCAAGAAGACATAAGCATCTATCAGAATAAATGTGCACTGTTCATTGGCTTAATTATCAGGGTTGTTTTGCCTTTTGTTTGTGTTTCTGGTACTTTTATTCAAAAGAGTCTTTCAGCTGCAAATAAGAACGAACCAATTCAGATTGTTGTTAGCAGAAAAGGGGACTTATTGACTCATGTAATTGAAAAATATAAGGATAGATTCAGATATAACTGGATCCAGGAGCTCAAACTATACAATTCTCTCTCTCTTTTTCTTTCCTCTTCCATTCCCCTCTAATCATCATCCTCCCACATCCTATATTAATCTTTTTCTTTGGCTTCATTCATGGTTCCTTCTGTGTGGTAGATGTAAGAAGTTTAAAATTTCTAGGCTTATATGATTTTAAGACTGGTGATCTGATTGGAAAATCTTATTCTTGTTCCAAATAGTTAGCAGAAGCCTTAAGATTGATTCTGATTATGAGGACCTTTTTATCATGTCACATGATTATCCATAACCAGCTACGCTGGCCAGGTGGTGGGATGTCTCATTAGCCAGGGACTGGATTACCTGCCTGTCTCTGGAGTAGGGCGACTGTATTCAAATCCTCCTGAGTCATATGGACCTAGAGTAGAAAATAGGAGTTTCCTAATGACAAATCTGGATGCAATTATTTAAAAAGAGGGGTCAGGACAGGCAGAAATGCAATATTGTGTGCTACGGAACTCATCTGTAGGCAGCAGCAGAAGTGTTATGGCTTTATATCTGGGTACCCTTCATATGCTGAGCATGTGTGATTCATTGGTCCCAAGTCCCTGAGCTCAGAATACATTGTGGATCCTGGACAATTGCTTGGTACAAGTGCTCCATTCAAATTCAGCAAAGGTTTAATTTCAACTACAAACCAATCAAGTAGGAAAACCAGCAGAAAAAAAGACGAAAGACTATTGTAATTGGTTGAGGTTTTATTGGATAAGAGAAATAGTGGTGTTGGTAGATTGGATCAATGTTTTTTGAGGAACTTTGAGCACCTCATCACTGACTTGTTTTTCTTCCACTTCCAAATCCTTGAGAATTTTGTGTAGACAGTATTTCTCCAGAAACACCTAATAAAAAGGGAATAGGAAGGAGAGTTAGGGAATTTTAAAGAGATTTTTGAGTTGCCGCCTGGTTTTTATCAAACCCACCCTCTGATATTCATTAGCCTGCCTTGTTGTCTTTTAGTTCTTGTGAACATAAGATAGTACTTATTTTAATGGCTGCTGAAGAGGGGCTTGTTTTTGAAGCTAGTAATGGTTTTGAATCACTTAAACTGAATCTCACATCTTTCTGAAGCAAAGTATTGGCTCAGTTCAGTTTGCCACTGTCTTGTATATATGAACCTGTGGGTTATGGAGAAACCTAAAAATAATAAATTGAAGGGAAAATTTTTTTAGATGTTTCATCTCTCTCTCTACATGCAAAAGAATAATTTGAATTATTCAGCATACACTATATATTTTCAGTGTGTAATGATTGATTTTGCAAACTTTATATATATATCTAACAATAATTTATATGGTATAGATGACAATTTAATGAGATAAAACAATTGTTATTTCTGTTAAAATATGTGTAAATGTTTTACAAAGAGGTATAGTCTTGTTAATCTGTGTGCAAAGCCATATTGGTTTATGCAAACAGATTGAACACTAAAAGCTAGGATTTTGTTTTTTGTTTTTTTTTTTAAATTTCAGACTCTACTACCTGAATTGTGACACTGCATGCAACTGGATATATTTGTTGAACTAATATACTTTTAGTTGAGTTGGATTCAATATTACAGTGGTTATCTTCAAGGTTTGCTGAAGGTGGAACAAGAGAGGGAGAGGGAAGAGTCCAGTCGGGGAGGTGGTTGAATTGGTTCTTGAGGAATGATTTGGAGTAACTTAGCTGGACAAGGAGTGGCAGGAGGGTAAGGAAGGAGAGTTTCAGGAAGAGAGACTATCATGGACGAAGGCACTGAGCCACAACACAGTTTGAGGTGCCTGAAAACAATACAAAGGCGCTGGTGCTGAAGAATAAAATAGGCAGGACAGGAAGAGCCACTGAAGATAGTGCTGGCATATGGGAGGCAGCCAGGAGCCAGGATTCACTGAAATCCTTGCAGGCCTCGCTTTAACCCATTTTTTTACAGACATTAATACTGTAAGTGGTATGCTGACTGTAAGCCTCTGAGTTATATCATCATATCCTGTCACTCCCTTCTAAAAGCCTTTACCGGTGTTTTCTTCTTTAGACAAAATAACGTCTAACCCCTTAGCCCAAAGTGTGTAACTTCTATCTCACACTACTTTCTTTCATTCATGTTATGCTCCTGAAATCAGTTTTCCTACAATACTGTAGTTTTTAATCATGCTGTGCCTTCTGCCCAGAAGTCTCTCTTCCTCATTTCTACCTATGAGATCTATACCCATTTTTAAAAAACAACTGAAATGCCACATTTTCCATATAGTTTTTGTTAATTCCAACTGCTCCTTTATTCTGCCCTCAGGGAAAACATATTCTGACTCAGTCATACTCTAAAACACTTTCTTGGTTTTATCTTTCTCATAGCATTTCTCTCCCAAATTATGGATATGTGTGTTTACGTGTGTATATATAAATATAGCTAAATATATTATATATATAGGTGTGTGCATGTATGTTTTTAAAACCCATTACTAAATTTAAAGATCCTAGACAACAGAGATTATCTATTGATAAATTGTATTCATTTCTTCTAGCAGCATCTAGCAGAGTGCCTGGTACTTATTCGGTGTCCTATGAGTGTGTGTGTGTGTGTGTGTGTGTGTGCGCAAGGATGGGTGCACTATATCATTGAGAGAGAGTTTAGACAGATATACTCTGCAAACAGAATTTTCAGGGAGCTCAACATCTTTAAAGAACCATTTTAGGCTTTTCATAATGACTTTTGAAATAGGTCAATTAGTAAGACAATTTTCAAGTTTCTCTTGAGTTCTGATCAGAATAAAATAATGGACATTTATAAACCACTTTTCAAATTGCATACTCTTAAGAGTTTATTTTCAGGAAAGGTCTTACTTGGGTAAGAATTTGTTTAGTCAGTTGGGGTGGGGCTATGTATTATGTAATCTAATAATTTTCAGTAAATGTCATCTCAACTTTGAAAAGCTTGATAAATCTAATGTGATTGTTTCTGGATGAATTCATAAAATTCAACCTACACAAATGTCTGTACATCTCAAATTTTATTACAAATTGCTCACATATTCTTGGACTGCTGAAATACATCACATATTTTATCTTTTAAGCCCATGGGTGTATTTCAATCTCTCTACTGGTGCCAGAAGAAAAAGCGCTTTGGCAGTAATGCTCAATGGAAAATTCATTCTCCGATATGCCGAGACTCTGCAGACACACGGGGCACATGTAAGTTTAACAGACAGGTTTAGTGGGCTGTTCAGCAGCAGAGAGATTAAGAAGCTGAACTTGGTAGTTTCATAGACGCTGACGTTATTCAACTTCTGGTAAAAAGCATTGCATGTGTTAAAAGTCTGGTCTGTTTTTAACCAGGAATGGTAATTTAGGCACTTCAAGTTTCAACAGTTCTATATAATCATAACCATATTCTCTGAATATTTGGAAAAAAGTTACCAGAAGAAAAACATGATCCAATCTGTTTAATTATTTTCACTTCACAAAACAATCATAAATTCTGTGGTATGAAATGGAATCTGAAAGAAAGCAAAACATTACTATTTTCATTTTAAAATATTTACTTTAAATTGAACTGATTTTGTAAAAAAAAAAAATGTGTTTCTGGACAACTCTTGGGGGCAAATTGTCAAATTTCTATATTATCTTTAAGGAGTGTTACTGGCCCTGCTTATTGATACTGGTGTCAGTTGTTAATGGCAGGTTTCCAGACCACACTACATTCTTTCCTGCCTTTCTTTGTCTTTCTTCCTTTCTGCCTTCTATTTATCCCTTCCTTTCTAAAATTCTATTTTCCTTCTCTTTTTGTTTTAACTCATTTTCCTCTTCTACTTTTCTTATGCTGACATGAGTTAATGACATATTATTTAATATTATTTCTGTCAGAAGGATTGGAAAGCAAAGAACTTGTTTAGATAGTTGAAGATTTTTTTCTTTCTCACTTTCCCTCTCCTTCCCTTCTTTCCTTGTTTCCTTCGGCTCTCCTTTTCTCCCTCCCTCCCTCCCTTCCTTCTACACTTCCTTCTTTATTTGTAAGGAAATCTGGTAATATTTTTTATAGCTTTGATTTCTTTAAGCTTTCAAATAATATACTGTATTAAAAAACATTTGCTTTTAAAACAGAAGAGACTTATCCTAATACAAATCATAGAAATTAAGCCCTGGCTTTTGAAACACTATTTATAGTATGTGTGTGTATGTGTGTATATATATATATATATATATATAATCAAAATAATTTAATTTCTATAGGAAGGACCTTGGGGGTGGAAAAGACATGAAAAGAGGTTTCATTCAACATTGGAATTCTTTTTGTACAAGATTTTCTCTTTTCCTACCACTAGTTTTTGTACTGGAGTTGTAATAAAAAGGCTTATTTTCTTAAGAAACATCTTGTCTATTCTAATTTTTTAATTTGACTACTTTAATTTTCTTTTCAGTGATGAGATGTGTAAAATAGTAACATCTTAGAGGATCAAGGAAGGTGTTTTCATTTCTTTTTTTCCTCCAAAAGACCAATGTTTTACCGTGAAATAATGGCAAATGAGAGTATTTACAAAAGCAACTTGGGAATGTTATGGTTGTTACAAAGGTGAAGGATAATAACACATGTCAGCTCAATTAAGAAATCAATATTTTCATAAGTTAATGACATTAAAGTAAGCAAGGCCTTGGATCTGATGAAAGGGTGCTGCATG
>JAQZBX010077978.1:0-14186 GCA_029593785.1 Cabassous unicinctus
TGCTGTGTCCATTCGCTGCGTGTCTTCTCTGTGTCTGCTTATCTCCCCCTTGCTGTGAGGTCTCGCCGCATCAGCCCACGGCGTCGCGCGAGCCGGCCTGCCCTCACAAGGAGGCGCCGGGAAGCGAACCCGGGGCCTCTCATATGGTAAACGGGTGCTCTATCCATTGCGGCACACCCGCTTCCTGCCGTGAGGTTGCTGCATCAGCCCACCGCACCGGTCAGGCCGGCGTGCCCTCACAAGGAGGCCTCGGGACGCGAACCCGGGCCTCCCATATGGTAAACGGGGGCTCTATCCACTGAGCCACACCCGCTTGCCTCTATTGGCTTTAATAAAGGATATTTATTTGAGGTAAAAGCTTCTAGTCCCAAGGCCATGGAAAGTCCATCTCAGGGTACCATAAAAAGTACTTTCTCACCACAAGTCAGCTGCCGTGTATTGAAGTCAGCTGCCTTGTGTTAAAGCCTTTCCCTCTGGGCTTCCTCTTCTTCTTGAGGCTCCGTTGGCCCAGCTTCTTCCTGATCTCAGCTGCATGCTGACATAGGGTTTGTCTCTTAGGGCTTCCTATATCAGTCTCTGTTCTCTTCCCAAGGTCATTTGCAAGCTATCAGGCAAGGCAAATGTCCATCTCTCCCCGGGGCTTTAGCTATTTGAGCCTTCTCCTTTGTCACATTGCAGGATCAAAATGACAGAAGTTCTCTGTGTGTCTTCTTGTGTCTGTTTATCTCTGTGAGTGTCCGTTTATATCAGACCTACCAAAGAGGCAGGGACTCAACCTGAGTCATGCCTTACTGACGTGGTTGAATAAAAAAAAGCCCAAATCTTAACAGATAATTAATCAAAGACACCCCAGCTTAATTTAATGCAATCCAAGTGTATCACACCCAGAGGAAAGTTTACAATCTTTCTCTTTTTAGATTTCTTAAAGTAATCTCAGATTGCCTGTATTAGTCAGCCAAAGGGGTGCTGATACAAAGAACCTGAAATCTATTGGCTTTTATAAAGGGTATTTATTTGGGGTAGAGGCATACAGTTACAAGGTCCTAAAAAGTCCAACTCAAGCTACCATACCGAGGTACTTCCTCAAATTAGTTGCCACATGTTGAAGCAAGATGGCAGGTGATGTCTGCAACAGTTCAGCCTTCCTCTTTCTTCTTAAGGCTCTGTGGGCCCAGCATCTTCCAATATCAGGTGTAGGCTGGAGAATTAATTTCTTTCCCGGCCTTCTTAGCTGCTCAGGGCTATTGGAATTTTGATTGGTATTGCATTGAATCTATAAATCAGCTTGGGTAGGATTGACATCTCATGATACTTAGGCTTCCAATCCATGAACATGGAATGTCTTTCCATTTGTTTATGTCTTCACTGATTTGTTTTAACATTATTTTGTAGTTTTCTGCATATAGGCCCTGTACTACTTTAGTTAAATTGATTCTTAGGTATTTGAGTCTTTTTGTCGCTATTGTAAATGGAGTTTTCCCCCTGATTTCCTTCTCAGATTGTTCAAAGCTTGTGTACAAAAACATTACTGATATTTGCATGTTGATCTTGTATCCTGCCACTTTGCTGAACTCATTAGCTCAGGTAGCTTTGTTGTAGACATTTCAGAATTTTCTGAATATTGGATCATGTCATCCCCAAATAGTGAGTTCTACTTCTTTTCCTATTTGGATGCCTTTAATTTTTATTTTCTTGTCTAATTGCTCTAGCTAGAACTTCTAGGACAATGTTGAATAACAATAGTGACAGTGGGCATCCTTGTCTTTTTCCTGATCTTGGAAAGTTTTCAATCTTTCCCCATTGAGTATGGTGTTGGCTGTGGATTTTTCATATATGCCTTTTATCATATTGAGGAATTTTTCTTCTATTCCTATCTTTGAAGTGTTTTTATCAGGAAAGGATGATGGATTTTGTTGAATGCTTTTTCTGCATTGATGGAGATGATCATGTGTTTTTTTTTCCTTCAATTTGTTAATGTGGTGTATTATATTGATTGATTTTTCTATGTTGAACCAGCCTTGCATACCAGGAATAAATCCCACTTGGTCATGATGTAGAAGTCTTCTGATCGCTATTGGATTTGAGTTGCCAGTATTTTGTTGAGAATTTTTCCATCTATGTTCATTAGAGAGATTGGTCTATAGTTTTCTTTTCTTGTAGTGTCTTTATCTGGCTTTGGTATTAGGGTGATGTTGGCTTCATAAAATGTGTTGGGTAACTTTCCTTCCTCTTCAGTTTTTTGGAAGAGTTTAAATAGGATTGGTGTTAATTCTTTTCGAAATGCTTGGTAGAATTCACCTGTGAATCCATCTGGTCCTGGACTTTTCTTTGTTGGGAGGTTTTTGATGATGAATTCATTCTCTTTAAATGTGATTGGTTTGTTAAGTCCCTGTATTTCTTGTAGCGTCAGTGTAGGTTTATGCATTTCTAGGAATTTGTCCATTTCATCTAGGTTGTTTAGTTTGTTGACATACAGTTTCTCATAATATCTTTTTCTTTTTTTTTAAAGATTTATTTATTTATTTATCCCCCCCTTGCTGCTTGTCTTTTACTGTGTCCATTCGCTGTGTGTTTCTTCCGTGTCTGCTTATCTCCCCCTTCCTGTGAGGTCCTGCTGCATCAGCTCACCGCGCCGCGTGGGCTGGCCTGCTCTCACAAGGAGGCCCCAGGAAGCGAACCCGGGGCCTCCCGCATGGTAAATGGGGGCTCTATCGATTGAGCCACACCCGCTTCCTGTTGTGAGGTCTTGCTGCATCAGCCCACCACCGGGGGCCGGCTGGCCTGCCCTCACAAGGAGGCCCCGGGAGGCGAACCCGGGGCCTCCCATATGGTAAACGGGAGCTCTATCCATTGAGCCACACCCGCTTCCCACATAATATCTTCTTATGATCCTTTTTATTTCTGTGGGGTCAGTCGTAACTTCCACCCTTTCATCTCTGATTGTATTTATTTCCACCCTCTCTCTTTTTTTCTTTGTTAGTCTAGCTAGGGGTTTGTCAATTTTATCTTCTCAAAGAACCAGCTTTTGTTTTTGTTGATTTTCTCTATTTTTTTTTCTCAATTTCATCTATTTTTTCTCTAAACTTTATTATTTCTTTCCTTCTGCTTGCTTTGGCATTGGTTTACTGTTCTTTTTCTAGTTTCTGCAGTTCAGTTAAATCAGCTCTTTCTTCTTTTTAAAATATAAGCATTTAGGGCTATGAATTTCCCTTTCAAGACTACCTTCACTGTATCTCATAAGTTTTGATAAGTTGTGTTCTTGTTTTCATTTGTCTCAAAATAGTTACTGATTTCACTTGCAATTTCTTCTTTGATCTACTGATTATTTAGGAGTGTATTGTTTAGTCTCCACACATTTGCAAATTGACCTCTTTCCTGTCTATTATTGATTTCCAGTTTTATTCCATTATGATCTGAGAAGATGCTTTGTGTAATTTCAGTCTTTTTATATTTATATTTATGTAGAGCTGCATTTTGCCCTAACGTGGTCTTTCCTGGAGAAAGATACTTGGGCACTTGAGAAGACTATGTAACTTGCTGAGTTTGGCTGCAATGTTCTGTATATGTCTGTTAGGTCTAACTCATTTATCACAGTTTCAAGTTCTCTGTTTCCTTGTTGATCTTCTGTATAGTTGTTCTATCTAAAGATGTGAGTAGTGTGTTGAAGTCTCCAGTGATTATTGTAGAGATGTCTGTTTCTCCCTTCAGTTTTGCCAGAGTTTGCCTCATGTATTTTGGGGCATTCTGGTTAGGTGCATAGATAATTGTGACTTCCTTGTGGATTGTCCCTTATTATTATATAATGGCCTTCTGTATCTCTTATAACTTTTTTGGACTTAAAGTAATTTTGGTCCGATATTAGTATAGCTACCCCTGCTCTTTTTTGGTTACAATTTTTGAGTGGAGTATCTTTTTCCAACCTTTCACTTTCAGCCAATTTATATCCCTGGGTACTAGGTGAGTCTCTTGTAAGCAGCATATGGAAGGCTCATGTTTTTTTTATCCATTCTGTCATCTTATATCTTTTGATTGGGGAGTTTAATCCATTCACATTCAATGATATTACTGTAAATGCATTATTTACTTCCACCATTTTATTCTTTGGTTTTCATATGTCATATCTTATTTTTGTCTGTCTTTTTACTCTTTTGGTTATCCTTTCTGCTATTCTTTCTTCTGTACTCTCCTCCTAGCCTCTCTCTCCTGTCTTTCTTTCAGGTTCTCAGGCTTCCTTTAATATTTCCTGCAAAGGTGGATTCTTTTTTATGAACTCTCTTAGTTATTGCTTGTCTGTGAATATTTTATACTTACCTTCATATTTGAAGGACAATTTTGCTGGATAAGGGGAAGTGGATGTGGCTCAACCAGTTGGGCTCCCGCTTACCACATGGGAATTCCTGGGTTTGGGTCCTGGTGTCTCCTAAAGAAGACGAGCAGATGATGCACCCGCTGCATCAAGCTAGACACCGCACTGCCTCAATGAGCTGGACACAGGAACAAGCAGATACCACAAGCCAGCAGACACCACAGGCTTTAGGGCGCAGATGTGACTCAGGCCGTTGGGTACTCACCTCCCATGAGGGAGGTCCCAGCTTCAGTTCCTGGTGCCTCCTGGAGAAGGCATGCAAACAATGAGCAGATGAGAGAACCATCTGTGGGAGGATATCCCTTATTACTGTCTAATAAAAATAATAAAGTAAATCTTTCAAAAAAATTTTGCTGGATAAGGAATTCTTTGCTGGCAGTTTTTCTCTTTCAATATTCTAATTGTATCATACCACTGTCTTCTTCCCTCCATGGTTTCTGATGAGAAATCACACTAAATCTTACTGGGCATCCCTTGTATGTGATGGTTTGCTTCTCCCTTGCTTCTCTCAGAATTTTCTCTTTATCTTTGGCATTTGACATTCTGAATATTATGTGTCTTGAAGTAGATCTATTTGGATTTATTCTGATTGGGGTATGGTACAATTCTTGGACATATAGGTTTATTTCTTCTGTGAGAGTTGGGAAAATTTTCTGCTGTTATTTCCTCAAATACTCTTTCTGCCCCTTTTCTTTTCTCTTTCTGGAACTCCTGTGACATATGTTGTTGCCTTTTGTGTTGTTATTCAACTCTTTGAGCCCCTGCTCAATTGTTTCCATTCTTTTCTTTCTTCAATTTCAGCTGTTCTGTCTTTGGTATTACCTATTCTTTCTTCAATCATTTTGAGTCTGCTGTTGTATGCCTCTAATTGTTTTTTAGCTCACCTATTGTGTCTTTCATTCCCATGAGCTCTGTTACTCTTTTATTCAGGATTTCAAATTCTTCTTTGTGCTCACTGAATGTCTTCTTGATGTCATTCATTTCTTTAGCCATATTGTCTTTCAACTCATTAATTTGATTTTGAAAATTTGTGTGCATCTCATTAATTCGTTGTCTCAAATCCTGCATCTCTTCAGGGATTTGGTATATTTCTGTTCTTGGGCCATGTTTTCCATTTTCTTAGTATGACTTGTAAATTTTTTCTGATGTCTAGGCATCTGATTAGGATGGTAATTTACTCAGATGCTCAGTTTTCTCTTTCATAGGGATTTAGTGGAAGGAGGTTGTGTTACTGCGGTTCTTTGATTCTTGGTTCAACCTGGATCGTTAAGATTACCCTTGTTAGTTGCTCAAAACTGGGCTCTGGACCTAGTAATGGGTTGCAGACCCACTTCCTAGACCCTTGGCAAAAGTCCATAAAGGCTGGAAAAAGCCTCTCATTTACTTTAAATTTTCTCACATGCATTTCCTTGGTTCTGCCAGCAGATGGGGCTCTTTGGGAGCGCTCTCATTTCAATGCCTGGTTGAAGTGCGCTTGCTGCAACCAGATCAATGTGATAAAGTTTCCTGCCTGGAAGCTAAGAGCCTCATAATTCAAACTTTCTCAGAGACAGCCTTCACTGGCAGCTCTGTCCCTTTCCCTGGGTAGGAAATAATTCCACTCCCCTCTGTGTTCTCAGTAATCAATCCTGGTCAGTAGAGAAATCTCTTTAGTCCTGGATCTCTTTAGTCCTGAGCCAGCTCCCAAGGCAAACAGTGGTGTGGCCCCACCTGGCCTGGAAGGGCTTGTGGGACACAGCAGGGCGAATTTGTGGGTCAGAAGCTGAGTCAGCCTTAGGCTGTGTCCCTCTCTCTTGCCTTTCCTGGGGCCGTGGATCTGTGGAGCCCCCTTTGTCTGTAGCTGGACCAGAAGCTTGAGAATTCTAAAGTGTTTTTGGTGTGGGAGAGGGTGCCGGCAGTAGCAGCCGTGGCTTTTAACTCAGTTTTGCTGTAGTGATTCTTTTCCTTTGTCCCTCTCTCTCCTGGGCTATGTCCAGCCTTCACCTGGTCCTAAACCCTAGAAGATTTTTTTCCAGGCCGTTTCAGCCTGTTCTCTAGCTATTTTTCTGGGAGAGAAGAGAATCCCGTTTCTTTCTAGTCCGCCATCGTCCCTTGAAGTCAGTAATAAGTTTTAAGATTGGGAAGTGTGCCTCCCTCCAACTTTTTTCTTCTTCAGGCTGGCTTTGACTATGCAGAGCGTCTTATCCTTCCATATAAATTTTATGATTAGCTTTTCCATTTCTGCAAAGAAGACTGTTGGAATTTTGATTGGGATTGCATTGAATCTGTACATTGCTTTGAGATTGTTCATTTCTAATGTGTAGAAACACTACTAATTTTTGCATGTTGATCTTGTACCCCACCACTTTGCTGAATTCATTTATCAATTTTAGTAGCTTTGTTGTGGATTTTTTCAGGATTTTCTGCATGTAGAATCATGTCATCTGCAAATAGGGTAAGTTTTACTTCCTCCTTTCCAATTTGGATGCCTTTTATTTCTTTTTCTCACCTAATTGTTCTGGTTAGAACTTCTAGTCCAATGTTGAATAAGAGTGGTGACAATGTGCATCTTTGTCTTGATCCCGATCCCTGAGAGCAAGCTTTCAGCCTTTCACAATTGAATCTGATGTGAGCTCTGGATTTTTCATATATGCCCTTTATCATGTTGAGGAAGTTTCCTTCTATTCCTAGTTTTCTAAGTGTTTTATCAAGAAGCGATGCTGTATTTTGCCCAATTCCTTTTCTGCATCAATTGACATGATCATGTAATTTTCCCCCTTCTTTCTGTTAATGTGATATATTACACTAATTGATTTTCTTATGTTGAACCATAGGGATATGCATACTTGGGATAAATCTCACATGATCATGGCGTGTAATTCTTTTAATGTGCTGTTGGATTCTATTTGCTAGTATTTTGTTTAGGAGATCTTACCAGTTTTGTTTTTTTTTAACAAATCAATTTTATTGATACATATTAATAAAGCATACAGTTCATCCAAAGTGCACAATCAGTGGTATTTGGTATAATCACATAGTTGTGCATTCATAACATTTCAATAATAAAAAAAAAACAAGAAAATTCTTCACCTTTCAGAGGTAAAGATCTTATCATTTTTAAGTTGCCTTTTTCTTGATTCGGCACTCACCTTCTTACTGCAACTTTTAACTGTTTTCTGGAACTTTGAGAAAGATGGTTCTGTAAAGTTCTGGTTTGTTGTTTAAAAATTCTGTGGGGACAGAACCCTGGAGCATCTCACTCTACCATCTTGATGACATCACCTCCCCAGTGGTGATATTTTGTGTATCTCTTGCCATACCATGCCATGGCTTTTTTTTTTTTTTTACCACAGGAAACAGTCATTAGTGCCATTAAATCTAAGAAGATTAGAGAACCAATTCCAGAAAACTCAGAACCAATTCCCAAAACTCATCCTGAATATTCTGTCCCTCTAGAACCACTTCCATGACCATGATCTGTATCAGTCAGGGTTCAACCTGAGAAACAGATCCAGTAGGAAATATATATGAAGAGATTTATTGCAAGGAATTGTTTTATGTGATTGAGGATTCTGGCTAGACAAGTCTGAAATCCACAGGGCAGGCTGTCAAGAAGGTTAGGTTGGAAATTTTTGGAATGGGGTGAAGCTGCTGTCCACAGGTGAAATTTCTTCTTTGGAGAAGCGATGTGTATTTGTATAGTGTATAGCATAGGACCTGCTAGGTGCTGAAAAATGGCATCTCTAATTATTACATAGGAGAAGGTAGAGTAAAGAAGCTTAAGTAGGGATGCAACAGGATCCATTTAATGTATAAACCCTCCCAGCTCCTAACTTTATTTTGGCAGTCAGTGAAGACTTGTGTTATAACTAGGGTTATTTTCAATTAGATCATCGGGATGGAGTACACTGTTCCTTGCTGGGTTCCTTGACAGCCCAGTAATGTTAAGAATGGTGGAGTCTCACAAAATCAGGGAGTCAATTCTTGACCACAAATTTCAGGCCCTGATATAAAGCCCCAGATATATAGGAGGTGGCTGAAGATAATACTCCTGTCCTAGATAATCTTCCTAGGAGAACAGAATGATGTTTGAGAGAGACTTTAATCCCTATGAGAAAATCTATCAGCTCTACAGATGGATGATTAGGCCTGTGCTTTAATGTCTTCATCCACTAAGCATCTTTCCATTTTACTCATTTGGAATGCCAATCCAGGTGAGAATTCTGTTTGTTTCAGAATTGCCTCCATCAATTAACTATACTAATTTAATCCACACTTCTCTAAGTTTTCTTCTAAATCTTCTCCAAATCTTCTCCCTACTAGGAACCTAAGCCCTCAAGATGTCTTGACTCAAGTCTCCATATTTTTGCCATTGACAGTAACTTTTCACCTGGTCGACACTTCAGTTGACTGTGCCCTTTTGCATATATCTTGGTCTTTAAAGCTTACGGGGGGAGTGGATGTGGCTCAGGCTGTTGGGCACTCGCCTCTCATGTAGGATGTCCCAGGTTCTCAGTGCCTCCTGGAAAAGGCGAGCAAATAATGAGCAGACAGATGAGAGAGCCATCTGGGGGAGGTGGGGATAAAGAAAGAAAAATAAAGTAAATAAATCTTTAGGAAGTGGAAGTGGCTCAAGGCAATGGGCGCCTCCCTCCCACATGGGAGGTCCCAGGTTTGGTTCCTGGTGCTAAGTTGGGATGCAAGAGGATCCATTTAATGTATAAACACACAATGAATGGACACAGGCAGCAGACAGTGAGCACAAACAACATTGGAGGGTGGAGGGAGAAATAAATAAATCTTTAAAAAAAAAAAGAAACTTATAGATATCATGAGTTCCAAGAACTGGCTAGCTAAAGTAACCTACTCAAGGTCACTCTTATTGGCCATGTGACCTTGAACACATTACTTAGTCTTTCTGCACTTGTAAAATGGGAATAATAGTACCTAATTGCTGGAGCATTAATTGAGTTAATGTAAAGTACTTAGTGCCTGGCACATTGTTGGGGATTGAATCATGACCCCCACAAGTCATGTTCAAGACCTAACCCCTGGTCCTGTAGGTGTGAACTTGTTTGTAATAAAATCTTTGAAGATCCTGTTTATATGAGGCCAAATTGAATCAAGGTGGGCTTTAATACACTGTGACAGGAAATCTAGACAGAGAGAGGCCACTGAGTAGAAGTAAAAGCCATAAGAGGGGTCATTTCACTATGTGACAGAGGCAGAGATTGTCAGCAGGCTAGCACCAGACTGCTATAGACTTTGGAGAAGAATGGCCTGCCAATACCTTGATTTTAGACTTCTGGCCTCCAAAATTGTGAGACAATAAATTCCTGTTGCTTAAGACAACCAGACCGGTGTTTTGGGATAGCAGCCCTGGGAAACTAAGATGCACATTTTAGATTATCAGAGGTAGGTATGGTTATGCTGTTGCTACTACTGCTGAATGCTTTGACTTAACAACTTGCACTTGTAATTTCTCTCTGACATCTAATCTTTCCCTACAGAGAGGCCTTTCTCTTAGTCCCATCATCTTTCTTTCTCAGGATCCCTAATACGTTGACTGCCTATGTATGTGTAGGAATGGAAAATTCCTGTACTTTGTTATGCTGGCAAATGTGTCTCCTATAGTGGGAATGGGGAGTTGAGGGGCTATAGATGCAAACCTATTCATAATGAAAAGGCCAGTAAAAGTGTCTTCCTAAACAAAATGTTATACTTCATTAAATTGAAGACACTATCAGCTATAAGATACGCCATTATTTTATGTACCACTCAGAAAGATATAAACCAATTAACCTTTAGAATTTTAATTTTATACTTATTAAAGAACTATTTTATGCAAATATTCTCGCTGTCCTGATTTTGTGATAATCAGGGTAGGCTAAACGTTCACTATATTAGAAACCATGCATGTGTCCCCAGACCTAGTTTTTCTCCCTAGGTCTGTTTTTTAGAATGCTGGTGATAAACTAAGCCTGATTTATTATATGACCATCCTGTATGGGAAAAGACAGTAACTTTGGGTATCTTTGGTCAACCTTAAGAGAGATTGCAGAGGGACGGATGTGGCTTGGGTGGTTGGGCGTGCGTCTCCTATATGTAGGGACCTGGGTTCGATCCCTGGGACCTCCTGGTAAAAATTAAAAAAAAGAAAAATATAGAAGGCGCATGGGCCACCAGTCCCCGTGCACAGGTGTGCTGCCAGGCCCCGCACGCGGGTGCGCCGTCAGGTCCCGTGAGCCACACAGCAAGATGATGACATAACAGGAGAGTGACACAAGGGAGAGCCAAGACGAGACATGCCGAAAAACCAGGAACTAAGGTGGTGCAGGCAGTAGGACACCTCTCTCCCACATCAGAGATTCCATGGATCGAATCCCAGTGATGACAGGAGGAGAAGGATGAGAAGAGAGGGCAGGAAACAGACACAGAGAGCTATACCCAGTGAATGGACACAGAAACAGCAAAAATGGAAGGGGGGTGGTAAAAATGGATAAAAGTAAATAAATAAATAAATCCTTTTAAAAAATGTATAGGGGAGAAAGATACAGACTATAGTTAGAAGTAATACTTTGACGATGCTCTTTCATGATTAACAAATGTTTCACAACAATGCAGGTTGTTTGTGGGGGGGGTGTGGCAGGGGATCATGTATGGGAGCCCTGTATGATGTTATGCATGTTTTGTAAGTTCACAATGTTTACTGAACACTTATAGTTTATGTATGTTCATGTATGAATGATATACTTCAATAAATTAAAAAAAAAAAAACTATTTTATACCTATTTAGACCCAGGAGCAATGTCAATATTAACAGCTTTGTCCAAATTCACTCATGTGCAATCATAACTACACTCACATGCGATGATAACTGCTGGTCAGATACCATTGAGTGTAAGATGCACATGAATTTCAGAGATGTTAAAATATGAAAAAAAAAAGTGCATGTTAAAGTCAGTGAAATATGATCTGTCTTCCTTCAGCTAATCCTCAAAAATGTAGAAACATATTTTTCTTGATACAATACATAACTGACACGTGAATTTCTGTAAAATAAATTCCCTCTCCTCATGGCTGAAGGTTTTTTCATCTTTCTAGCTTTAAAAGGAAAATACCTTGACTGAGGCAATGATTCATTGTTATTTCTCATTTCAGATAATAGCGGAGGCTCTGTAACTTAGCTGCTGAGCATACATATTAAGAATTTGATCTTTTTCATCTTAACAGATAGAAAAGGTAACTGAAAGTTTATATCTGTCCTGGTGAGATGTATACTGTTTGATATTTGACTACAATTTCATAACATTTAAAACTTCATCTTGGTGTGGTGTAAAGAACAAAATTTTGGAGTCAAAGAGATAAGTAAAGCACAAAGCACTTGCCAATAGTCATTGTTATGATGAAAATGATGCTTTACTAGAGAACTAACAGTATGTTTTCTAGAGAATTGAAAGTTAGTCTTATCAGAAGAGTTGCCAGGGCCTTACCTTGAGTCAATCTCAACTGATAAGACTGTTTTCTTATAGGTCATTCCTGAAGAAATGTTGTTTTAGTTTCCTTGGCTTCTCAAGCAAATACCATGCTTAAACAATGGGAATTTATTTGCTCATGGTTTTGAGGCTAAGAGAAAGTCCAAATCAAGGCATCAGCAAGGCAATACTCGATGAAGTATTTTTTTCCTGAAGACTGGCATTCTGGGACTGGCATTCTGGAACTGGATGCAAGCATTTCTTGGTCCTAGATTCCTCTGTCACATGGCAATGCACATAATGACCTCTCCTGGTCTCTCCTCTTCTGGTTCCATTGACCTTCAGCTCTTGCTTCCTGTGGCTTTCTTTTTCTTTTTTTAAAAAATATTTGTTTATTTATTCCCCCCACACCCCATTGTTTTTGCACTCGCTGTCTGCTCTCTGTGTGTTCTTCTGTGTCTACTTGTGTTCTCTTTAGGCGGCACTGGGAACCGATCTTGGGACCTTCCGGAGTGGGAGAGAGGCGTTCAATCTCTTGTACCACCTCAGCTCCCTGGTCTGCTGCATCTCGTCTCTCCTCTGTGTCTCTCTTTGTTGTGTCATCTTGCTGCACCAGCTCTCTGCGCGGGCCAGCACTCTGTATGGTCCAGCACTCCTGCATGGGCCAGCACTCCGCATGGGCCAGCACTCTGCATGGTCTGCATGGGCCAGCTCTCTGCTTGCGCCAGCTTGCCTTTCACCAGGAGGCCCCAGGAATCGAATCCTGAACTTCCTATATGGTAGACTGGAGCCCAATCACTTGAGCCACATCTGTTTCCCTTCTGTGGCTTTCTATCTTTCTGAGTTTCATTCTGCTTATAAAAGACTCCAGTAATAGGATTAAGACCCATCTTGATGAGGTTGGCCACATCTTAACTGAAGTAACTTCATCAAAAGGTTCTATGTACAATGGGTTCACAGACATAGGAATGGATTATGTTGAAGAACATATTTTTCTGGGGTACATACAGTTCCAAACCACTACAAATGGTGAGATGACATTTGGCAAAAATAATTAATACTAATAAGAAAGAATATTGTTTAATGACAATGTATTATGTTAGTTTGGAAACAAAAGGAAATATTGGGATAAAAGAAGAATGGAATTGATAATTTGAGGAGGATTTTGAAATAGTAACATTTCTAAGGGTTAGGAATGGATGAAAAGGCATTATCTTCATTCATCCATTCATTCACTCAAGAAATATGTATTGAGCAATCCTATATGTGCTAGGTACTCTGCTAGGCTCTGGGGACACAGTGGTGAAGAATGCAGACAAGGTCCCTGTCTTTATGAAACTTAGATTCAGTTGAGTGGCAGTAGGGGAATATGCAATAAAAAAGTAAAAATCTAAAAAAAACAATATAATTTTATAATGATATTTGATGTTTAGTGGTCAGGGAAGACTTCTCTGAGATGGTCACATTTCAGATGAGACCTAAATGATAAGGGTTCCTTGAGATTTTTGTATCTGTGGATTTATAGTTTTCATTGAGTTTGGAAAATTTTTGACCATTTCCTCTCCTCTCCTTTTATACATATACACGCCAATTAAACATGTATTAGTCCACTTGGAGTAGCTCACTATTGCTTCTTTTTTTTTTTTTCCCAAATCTTTTTTCTTTGTGTTTCTTTTTGGATAGCTTCTATTGTTTTCAAGTTAATAATCTTTTCTTCTGCCACATCTAACCTGCCTTTAATTTATCCCATGTATTTTTCATATCAGACATTGTAGATTTCATATCTAGAATTTCTACTTGGGACTTTTTATATCTTCAATGTCTATAGTTAGCATGCTCTACATTTTTTCTAGCGTCTTGGAAACTGGGGCCATCATAGAGCTCACACCTCATTTGTTCTCCATCTGTCATGCATCACTGCCCTTCATTTCCTAATGTCCAATGTCTTGAGTATCCTTCTTTCAGATATTTTGTCAGATTTCTAATTGTTTCAGGTGGTTGGAAAAGTCCAGTCCTTTTTACTCCATCTTGGATGAAATTGGAAAGTCCCCTGCCTCTGTTTTTTAGCTTGTATTTACTTTCAGATCTTAAAATGTGTAAAAAAAGCCATGAACTGGTTTTTGTTGTTTGTTTGCTTCTTGTTTGTTTTTTTGTTGTTGTTGCTGTTGCTGTTTTTAGGAGGCACCATGTACCAAACCTAGGACCTCCCATGTGGGAAGCAGGTGCCCAACTGCTTGAGCCACATCCGCTCCCCATGTACTGGTTTTAACCAGTTGCCATCAATAGAAAATCCTTTAGATTTTCATGTTACATGTTTTACTCATGTGTTGGAAAGCACAGGCCCTCTCTTTGACCTCTATACTAAT
>JAQZBX010077980.1:0-14197 GCA_029593785.1 Cabassous unicinctus
AAAAAAAAAAAACTATGGGAAAAAGCAAGAGGGAAATTTAGAGCCATCAATGCATACATGAAAAAAAGAAGAAAGAGCTAAAAATCGATGAGCTAGAGGAACTAGAAAATAACAGCAAACTATTCCCAAAGCAAGCAGAAGGAAGGAAATAACAAAGATCAGAGCAGAAATAAATGAAATTGAGAACAACTACAACAAAAAAGGAGAGAATTAACAAAACCAAAAGTTAGTTTTTCGAGATGTTCAACAAAGTTAACAAACCCTTAGCTAGACTGATAAGTAAAGAAGATGCAATAAATAAAATCAGAAATGAAAGGAGGACATTTCTCCTGACCCCACAGAAATAAAAGAGATAAGAGGATACTATGAACAACTGTATGCCAACAAACTAGACAACGTAGATGAAATGGGAAAATTCCTAGGAACATATGAACAACCTACACTGACCCTAGAAGAAACAGAAGACCTCAACAAACCAATCACAAGCAAAGAGATTGAAACAGCCATCAAAAACCTCCCCAAAATGAAAAACCCTTGACTAGATGGCTTCCCAGGTGAATTCTACCAACCATTCAAAGATTTAATACCAATCTTACTCAAACCATTACAAAAAATTGAAAAGGACAGAACATTACCAAATTCACTTTATGACAACATCACCCTAATACCAAAGCCAGATAAAGACATTATTTTAAAAAGAAAATTACAGAACCATTTCCCTAATGAATATAGATGAAAAAATCCTCAACAAAATACTCACTAAGTGAATCCAACAGCACTTTAAAATAACTATATGCCATGAACAAGTGGATTTTATCCCAGGCATGCAAGGGTGGTTCAACACAAGAAAACCAATCAGTGTAATACAGCACATTAATAAATTTAAGAAGAAAAATCATATGATCCCCTTGATTGATGCAGAAAAGGCATTTTTTTCAAAATACAACATCCTTTCTTGATAAAAACATTCCAAAAGTTAGGAATTGAAGGGATCTTTCTCAACATGATAAAGGGCATATATGAAAGCCCCACAGCTAACACTGTACTCAATGGTGAAAGACTGAAAGCCTTCCCATTGAGAGGAACAAGACAAGAATGCCCACTGTCACCACTGTTGTTCAATATAGTGCTAGAAGTTCAAGCTAGATCAATCAGGCAAGAAAAAGAAATAAAAGATGTCCAAATTGGAAAGGAAGAAGTGAAACTTTTGCTATTCGCAGATAATAAGGTCCTATATCTAAGAAAGTCCAGAAAAACCTACAACAAAGCTGCTGGAGCTAATAAACAAGTTAAGCAGAGTGGAATGATACAAGATTAATATGCAAAAATCAGTAGTGTTTCTATACACTAGAAATGAGCAATCTGAGGAGGAATTCAGGGAAAAAATTCCATTTACAATAGCGACTAAAAGAATCAAATATTTAGGAATAAACTTAACCAAGGACTTAAATGACCTGTATTCAGAAAACTACAATTCATTGCTAAAAGAAATAAAAAAAATACCTAAATATTAAAGCATATCATGGTGTTTGTAACTAGCAGTGCTATTGTGTGGGTATGAAAGGGAAAGTCTAAGGTCATGTATATTACAAGATGGAAAGCCAAAAACTGTAACATGGGACTGTATAAGATAGTAAAACCTCATTTAAAACACAAATATGGGGGATATTGCATATATAAGACTGTTTTTACAAAGTATAAATACAAATATACTAGAGAGAAGGGAAAAGAATAGCAGCTATGTACAGCAGGTGAGGCATGGAGAGATTGAGAGGTGATGAGTTTTGTTTGTTTTTAAACAAAAAACAATTATTATCATTAGAATAATGGAAGTGTTCTGGGAATGATTGGGATGATGAATACACAAATATGTGATTTTACCAAAAACCATTGATTGTACTCTTTGGATGGATTTATGCTTTATTACTATGTAACAATAAAATTGATTTGTTAAAAAAAAAAGATGACCTAAATAAATGGAAGAACATTCTGTATTCATGGACTGGAAGACTAAATATCATTAAGATGTCAATTCTACCCAAACTGATATACACATTCAGTGCAATCCCAATAAAAATTCCAACCACCTTTTTTTTTAAAGAAATGGAAAACCCAATTATCAAACTTATTTGGAAGGATAAGGGGCCCTGAATAGCCAGAAAATTGTAAAAAGGAAAAACGAAATTGGAGGACTTTCATTTCCAGACTTTAAATATTATTACCTAGCTACAGTGGTAAAAAAAAGAGCATGGTACTGGCATGAAGATAGACATATAGACCAATGGAACTGAATTGATGGTTCAGAAATAAACCGTCACATCTATGGTCAAGTGATTTTTGACAAGGCTGTCAAACCCACTCACCTGGGGCAGAACAATATATTTAACAAATGGTACTGGGAGAACTGGATATCCTTAACTAAAAGAAATAAAGAGGACCCCTATCTCACACCTTATACAAAAATTAATTCAAAATGGATCAAAGACCTAAATTTTAAAAGCTAGAAACATAAAACTCCTACAAGAAAATATAGGGAAACATCTTCAAGACCTGCTGGTAGTTGGTGGTTTCTTAAACCTTACACTGAAAGCACAAGCAATGAAAGAAAAAATGGATAAATGAGATTTCCTCAAACTAAACACTTCTGTGCTTCAAAGGACTTTGTCAAGAAGGTGAAAAGGCAGCCCACTCAATAGGAGAAAATATTTTGAAACCACATATCCAATAAGGAATTGATTTCCATGCTATATAAAGAGATCATACAATTCAAGAATAAAAGAGCAAGAAATCCATTTTAAAAATAGACAAAAGGCCAAGACATTTCTCCAAAAAGGAAATACAAATGGCAAAATGGCACATGAAAAAAATGTTCAATATCACTAGTTATTAGGGAAATATAAATCAAAACTACAATGAGATATCAACTGACACCTCATAGATAGGCATTATTTTAAAAAATAAAATAAAACAAGTGCTGGAAAGGATGTGGAGAAATAGGAACACTCTTTCACTGTTGGTGGGAATATAGAATGGTGCAGCCTCTGTGGAAGACAATTTGTCAGTTCCTCAGGAAGGTAAATATAGAACTGCCATATGATCTGGCAATCCCTCTCCTAGGAATATGTCCAGAACTGAAAACAGGGATGCAAACAGATGTTCATAGCAGCATTATTCACAATAGCCAAAAGATGGGAAAAAAACAAATGCCCATCAACCAATGAATGGATAAACAAAATGTGGTATATATATATATGATGAATACTATGCTGCTGTAAGAAGAAATGAAATCGGGACACATATAACAACATGGATAAACCTTGGGGACATTATGCTGAGTGAAATAAGCCAGGCACAAAAAGACAAATATTGTGTGGTCTCACTAATATAAACTAAATATGAAGAACAAACACATGGAGTTAAAACCTAGAGTATATCTTACTAGGAGATAGAATGAAGGCTGAGAAGGGGTACTGATGCTTAATGTATGTATAATTTTTAATTAGCTTGACTGTAAAAGTGTGGAAATGGATAGAGTTAATGGTAATACATTAATAGTGAGTATAACTAACACGGCTGGTTTATAAATGGGATTGAAGCTGAAAGGGGAAGTTTAGGGATGTAAATCTCAATTGAAAGAAAGCTAGAGAATAATCTAGGCCCAAGATTCTAGGGACTGAATAACAAAGTGAACCTGGAGGTGGATGACGATTGAGGTTAATAGTACAAATACAAAAATATTCATGTATGAACTAGAACAAATGTACATCACTATTACAAAGTGGTAAAAATATGGTGATGCATGGGAGAAATACAATTAATGTAACTTATGGACTATAGTTTACAGCAACATTGTAATATTCTTGCATCATTGTCAAAGAAGGTACTATATCAATGCTAAGTGTCAATAATAGGGGGATATGGGATCTTTTCTTTTGGACTAAGGAGAACTTTCAAATATTTATTGAGGTGATGACTGCACAACTCTGTGATGAAAGTGAGAGCAACCGAGTATACACTTTGTATAGATTGTACAAGGCATGGGACTGTATAACACAGTGAACCATGTGGTGGAAGGTGGACTGTGGTTAACAGTACAAATATAAGAGTGTTCTCTCCTGAACTATAGCAAATGGATAATATTAATACGTGGTGAATAATAGGTAGTGTATAGGGAAGCGGGTGTGGCTCAGTGGATGGAGCCCCCGTTTACCATATGGGAGGCCCGGGTTCACGTCCTGAGGCCTCCTTGTGAGGGCACGCCGGCCTGAGCAGTGCGGTGGGCTGATGCAGCAACCTCACGGCAGGAAGCGGGTGTGGCGCAATGGATAGAGCACCCGTTTACCATATGAGAGGCCCCGGGTTCGCTTCCCGGCGCCTCCTTGTGAGGGCAGGCCGGCTCGCGCAGCGCCATGGGCTGATGCGGCAAGACCTCACAGCAAGGGGGAGATGAGCAGACACAGAGAAGACACGCAGCGAATGGACACAGCAGCACAAGCAGCAAGGGGGGGATAAATAAATAAAATAAATAAATCTTAAAAAACAAACAAACAAAAAAAACCAATAAGGATGAACCTCAAATGCATTATGCTAAATGAAGGAAGCCATTTATTTATATGACATTTATTGTTTCATTTGTATAACATTCTGGAAAAGGTAAAACTAAAGACAAAAAAACAAATCAGAGGTTGCCAGGGGCTGGGTATAGAAGGATGGGGAAATTTGAGGGGTGAGAGGTTTAGTAGCTATGCAACGATATGCATTTCTCAAAGCTCACAAAACTATGCATTTAAAATGGTGGGTTTTACTGCATGTAAATTATACCTTAATTTTTAAAATGAGACAGAAATCATTAAAGTGACTTCCTCTAGGTCATATATGATCTAATTACCCCTCTCCTTTGTTTCCTCTCTAACTTCAACTCCTACTCCTCTCCCCTTGCTCATTCTGCTCCAGCCACATTGGCTGCCTTTCTATTCCTCAGTCAAACCGGGCACTAGGGCCTTGGCATTTACTGTTACTTCTGCCCGTGTTTCTCCCGGATCCAAATGTCCATGTGACTCCCCTTCTCCTTTAGCCTTTTGCTTCCTGAAGCCTGCCTGGCCATCCTATTTTAAAGTTACACCCCTCCCTCCCTTCTACCAGCACTCCCTCCTTTAATTTTCCTCCATAGTACTTAGCACTATTTGGAAAACTGTATATTTTCCTACATGTGTGCTTGTTGTCTTTTTCTCCACTCTGCTAGAATGTAGGTAGAAATTTTTGTCTGTTTTGTTCAATGCTGTTTTCCCATCATCTAGAATAATGCCTGGCACATAAAAGATACTCATTAAGAATGCATGGAATAAACTAATGAAATGTTAGCTTTAGCCTGTTTAGTACTATGCTTCAGCCAGCTATAAACTATTATTTGGTAGGTACTCACTGAAGCCTTTAGAGGATAGTGTATGTATGCATGTATTTATGCATACATATGTGTGTACGTGTGTGTGCATGTAAATTAAGCTAGTCTTCAGTTGCTATTGTAAGAGATTGTGGTAGGTATCTTTTTAAAGAGTGTATATTTTCTTTTTAAAAAATGTAATTGTTTAGAAACAGTCTTTTCTGGGTATCTATCTTTCACTGCCTAATTTCACTTTGAAAAATGTCTCTACTTCTCATCCCTCAGATATGAATGCTTTGAATGTTCAGATTTTTTTAGCAATAAAAGTTCCAGATCAGTCCATATTTCCAACTTATACCAGGTTTCCTTGTTCCTAAAATAATGCAAACGAAAAACTGTATTTGTTAAGCAAACCAAACTGAAGTTTAACAATGGTGTTTACTATGACTGCTGTTTGAGTGTAGGTGTCCTTTATGTCATTGTTTTACAACAGTGTTTGCTTACATGAGGTCTTTGCTTTTAGCCAGTATATTTGAAACTGAACTACGTAGCTTTGTTCTTTTTTTTACCAATAAAACTGTTGGATATTCAGATCCCAAAGTTGCCAACTTACCTAACATCTCTTCATTGTTTTCCACATTGTTCCAGTGGTGTGGGATATCTGAGGTCTGTTTTCATGCTGGGGAAAAGCCCTGGAGACTGGGTATTGAGGAGCAGACATTGTCTGCACAATGAATGGGGTAATGAGCTACTGTTGTTTATTCTTCTGTAATGTAAGTGGTTGAGTTCAGATAATAATGTAGCATCTGTTGTTATACCGTGCAGGGAAATGTCAAAATAGATAGCAAGCAGGCAGGTGGATTAAAGGGAGAACAAGAGGAGAAACCAGGAAATATCACATTAAGTTTTGATTTAAAGTAGGTGCAAAGGGAATAATCATAATGATAATGATAATACCAACAACAACTGTCATCTGTTGAGCACAGTGTTAGGTATAGCATGAGGTTTGGTGCTAGGCTCTTTTTGTTAATTGAGTGTTTATCGTGTGTCATCACTTACTAAATGTTTTGTAAACATTACTACATTTTATACAAGAACCTTGTGAGGAAGATTTTATCAGCCCTGTTTCTTACTGAGGAAACTGAAGTTCATTAAGATTGTCATTTGTCTAAGGGCCAGGATTTAAACCAAACTGTCAGCCCCTAAAGGCTGAATTACTAATCATAACATTATATTTAATTTAATTATTCAAGTTGCTAACACTGCAGTGTTAGAAGTCAGGATAGTGGTTAGCTTTGTGAGGAGTTCCCAGGAAGGGGATTGAGGACTTCTGAGATGCTTGATAAAGGTGCTGGTTATACAGGTATGTTCACTTTCTGAAAATTTATCAAATAATCAACTTAAGATTTTCACACTTGTTCCTATGTGTTATACCTTAGTAAAAACCTAAAAACAATTTTAAAATACATGACTTTGAATGCAAAAAAAGATAAAGCTTTATGTAACACTGATCTACATTTTATTTTAAAATAACTAAAAATAAAAATATGTACTTATATAAAATATGCACAGAAAAATTAATGGATATAAACACTCCAAAATAATAGCAGTGGCTATCTCTCGGTGGTGGAGCTACAGATTAATTTTAATTTTTTCCTTATTTCACCTATTTTTTGCAATGAAAATATATTACTTTTATTACTTTCATAATCTGGAAAAAAAATTTAATCTCATAGATATGGTTTTAACCAGTATTAAAGAGAAATAGTCAAATAATCCCATTAATCGTTTAGAAAATGTATATAACTCTAATCCATGCAAGGAGTATACCCCTACAAGCAACTCTTATGGTTTGCCCTTAAGGGACACATATGTGGAAAGTTTTTTTGTTTTGTTTTTTTTAAAGATTTATTTGTTTTATTTATTCCCCGCACCTCCCCCCCCTTGTTTTTGCGCTCACTGTCTTGCTCTCTGTGTCCATTCGCTTGTCTTCTCTTCTTCTCATATTCTCTTTAGGAGGCACCGGGAACCAATCCTCGGACCTCTGATGTGGGAGAAAGGCACTCAGTCGCTTGAGCCACCACAGCTCCCTGGTTTGTTGTGTCTCTCCTCTTTGTCTCTCTTTTTTGTTGCACCAGCTCTCCATGTGGGCCAGCATACCACACGGGCCAGCTCACCATGCGGCCAGCTCACTTTCACCAGGAGGCCCCGGGAAATGAACCCGGGACCTTCCATATGGTAGATGGGAGCCCAATCGCTTGAGCCACATCTGCTTCCCTGTGGAAAGTTAAAAACATTTGGTGATGGAAGGAGTCAGTACTCAGAGAAAGTAAAGTCAGGATCAGTTGTTGCCTACTAAAAGTAAAGGTCATGAGATTCAAATTCTTTTAGCACTTATTGAGCACCTACTATGTGCCTATTACCATAATAAGTGCTTTCACTTGCATTGTTTCAGTTATTTGTTAACTTACTCATTCCCTTAACAAAAGCATCTTGAGCATCTACTTTGTGCTATCCACAGTACTTAGAGTAAGAAGTAACTCATGGTCTTGTGTCCTTACTGAGTTTACAGGCTAGTGGAAAATCCAGACATTGAAAAAATAACTATGGTAGTGTGATGAAAGCTACCATTGACAGAATTTAATTTTGATATACTACAACCAGAATTTAATTTTGATACACACAGTGTATCCATTCATTGGACAATTAATTTATGACAGTGTTACTAAAATAATTTAATATTTGGAAATATCCAGCTGAAACTCATTGCTGACCTAGAAGACAAATATTACATAACTTCTACTCATGCTATAAAAAAATTTTTTTTAAGCTGAAAGTCAAAGTGACTGACTGAACTTCCTATTCTTTTGGTCTTTGAGCTATATTTCTTGTCTCCATTTCTAGGTAATTTCCTCATATGAAAAAATGAAAGTATAGGACTATCTGGCCTGTACAACCTCTTCCAGGTCTGATAATCTGTATAAATCTTGTCTTCATTATAACAAAAGCAACCATTAACTGAAGCCTATTTGTCAGATACCACACTGGGAACTTTATGTATATCATATATATATAATCCTCATCTTTCAGGTAGGTGGTATTACCAGTTCTTCCAGAAGGAAAATGACCATCAGATCATAGAAGAAACTGGCTTACTTTATTCACTGCAGAAATTTTGAATGCCCTTTTGAAAAAAATTCAATATTAGAACCAACCAAATTTTCCCAAATGACGTAGAAATTAACTTCTTTTTAAATCTATACTGATGTCTGAGCAAACTTTGTTCTTCTGTTGGTTATTTTAAGTATATTTTTAACAGATAATATATTTATATAATTCAAAAGTCAAAACTATCAAAAGGCATATTCAGAAAATGCTCACTGTCACCTTTTCCACCCTCTTTCCCCCCACCCTCTATAGGCGACCCTTTTTATTCATTTCTTTTTATCTGTGTAAGTTTATTGATTTTCTCCAAAGAACTCGCTGATTGATTGATTTGTTCTCTTTCTGTTTTTTAACTATTTCCTTTATGCTTTTATCTTTATTAATTACTTTCCTCTCAGCTTTCCTTCCATTTGTTTTATTAGGTCTTCCCCATATCTTTTTTAATCCAATTCTTAATTCACTTATTTTTATTTTCTCTTTCTATATAAACTTTAAAACAATTTTAGGTTTATAGAAAAATTGCACAAACAGTATTAAGAGTTCCCTCATATCCCTTCACACACATAGTTTCTTATTGTATTAAGATCTTGCATTGTTGTGGTATATTTGTTATAATCTCTTTGTGATTTTGATTTGCATTTCCCTAATGGCTAATGACATTGAGCATCTTTTCCTGTGCTTTTTGGCCATTTGTGTATCTTCTCTGGAGAGATGTCTAGGCAAGTCTTTTGCCCATTTTTAAATTGCATTGTTTGTATTTTGTTTTTAAGTTGTAGGATTTCTTTATATTTTCTGGATATCAACCTTTATTGGTTAAGTGGTTTCCAAATATATTCTCCCATTGTGTAGCTTGTCTTTTTACTTTCATGATAAAGTCCTTTGATACACAAATGTTTTTAATTTTGATGAGGTCCCATTTATTTATGTTTCCTTTTGTTGCTTGGGCTTTGGGTGTAAAGTCTAAAGAAATACTGCCTAACACAATGTCCTGAAGATACTTCCCTGTTTTCTTCTAGGAGTGTTATAGTACAGGTTCTTATATTTAGGTCCTTGATCCATTTTGAGTTGATTTTTGTATATGGTGTGAGGTAGAGATCCACCTTCATTCTTTTACATATGGACATCCAATTTTTCCAGCACCATTTGTTGGAGAGACTACTGTTCTTTCCCAATTGCATGGACTTGGCACCCTTGTCAAAATCAGTTGGCCGGGGAAGCGGATGTGGCTCAGGCAACTGAACTCCCACTTACCACATGGGAAGTCACTGGTTCGGATCCTGGTGCCTCCTAAAGAAGACAGCAAGCTGGTGTGACAGGCACGGCAAGCTGACACAACAAGAGACACAAGAAGAAAAGAACATAATGGGAGGCACAACAAAGCAGGGAGCAGAGATTCCCGGTGCCTCCTAAAGAAGACAGCAAGCTGACACGAGGGGCAGGCGCAGCGAGCTGACACAAGATGATGCAACAAGAGACATGGGGAGGAAAAACAGAATGAGAGACACAACAAAGCAGGGAGCGGAGGTGGCTCAAGCAGTTAGACACCTCCCTTCCACATCGGCGGTCCCAGTGCCTCCTAAAGAAGCAAGGAAGATGAACATACTCAGCAAGTGAAAAACAACAAGGGGATGGGGAGAAATAAATCAAATAAAATAAATCTTTTAAAAAAAAAAAATCAGTCCATACAAATGTACCACACTAATGAAAGAAGTTGTTAATGGCAGAAAGTGTGGGAGAAGGCAGGGTGGAGTATATGGGAATCCCCCATATTTTCGATGTAACATTTATGTTATCTAAAGCTTCTTTAAAAATAAAGAAAGGAAGCGAGTGTGGCTCAATCGATGGAGTTCCCGTTTACCATATGGGAGGCCCCGGGTTCGCTTCCCAGGGCCTCCTTGTGAGGGCAGGCCAGCCCGCGCGCCACGGTGGGCTGATGCAGCAAGACCTTGCAGCAAGGGGGAGATAAGCAGACACAGAAAAAGCACACAGCAAATGGACACAGCAAACACAAGCAGCAAGGAGGGGATAAATAAATAAATAAATCTTTAAAAAAAAATAAAATAAAATAAAAATAAAGAAAGAAAGAAAAAAAAAATCACTTGGCCATAAAAGTGGTGGTTGATTTTGTAATTCTCAACTCGATTCCATTGGTCTATATGTCTGTGCTTGTGCCAGTATAGTGCTGTTTTGATTACTGTAGCTTTGCAATAAGTTTTTTTGTTTGTTTAAGAAATATGAAACTTTATTTTTTTAAATGCCCTCATTTCAAATTTAAAAATCAGGGAATCTCCTTTTTCCCCCACCCAAATTCATAAACATGGTCTCCAGAGAAAATTCATTTAAAAGCTATTATTAAAAAGATAAAAACAATATCCAAAGGCATTAATCCATCTTATAAAAGTGAGGGCAATTCTCAGGTAGCCATAACACTGGACTTAGTAACATTGTCACACGCTTCGGAATTTATCTTAATCCTCCCCTTAGAGAAAGTGACCAAAAAAATTATATATTCCAAAAAGGGAAAGCTGTTCTCAAATGACAGTTCTAGAAGGAGCCCCATGTTTCCCACTTGAGATGATGTTAAGTTTTCCCTTACAACAGGCACAATGATTGTTTTTTCCTCCAATATCCTCTTGTTTTCTATGTCTTTTTTCACAAAGATGAATGAAATCTTTCTTCGAATAGAGCAGGTGACTGGTTTCTGACCCCAGATAGTCCACAAGATGGATTCATAAGTGAGTGAACTTTCAATGAGAATGTCTCATATGTGTTCATATCTCATGATGCCATAGTTAGATATAGGATACAGGAACTCAAAGAAGTCGAACAGTACACTGGTTACAGGACAGCCAGTTCTCAGGTGTAGCTCATAATATTGGGGTTGCTGGTTTTCCCAAAAGAGGCGTTCATCCAAATTCTGACCCAGAGCCAGAATTCAGTACAGGTTGCATGTACATCATCTAAACCATAAGTTAACACTTCTTTTTCAAGATGGCTTTGGCTGTTCAAGGGCTCTTACCCTTCCATATAAATTTGATGATTGGCTTTTCCATTTCTGAAAAGAAGGCTATTGGAATTTTTATTGCAATTATGTTAAATCTGTAAGTCATTTGGGTAGAATTGACATCTTAACAATATTTAGTCTTCCAATACTTGAACACAGTATGTCGTTCCATTTACTTTTAGGTTGTCTTTGATTTCTTTTTAGCAATGTTTTGTAGTTTTCTGTGTACAAGTCCTTTACTTCCTTAGATTTATTCCTACGATTCTTTTAGTTACTATTGTAAACAGAAATTTTTTTCTTGATTTCTTCTTCAGATTGTTTATTACTAGTGTATAGAAATACTGTTGAATTTTGCATGTTGCTGTTGTATCCTGCTATTTTGTTGAATTTGTTTATCAGCTCTAGTAGCTTTGTTGTGGCTTTTTTGGGATTTTCTGTATAAAGGATCATGTTATCTGCAAATATGGACAGTTTTACTTCTTCCTTCCCAATCTGGATGCCTTTTATTTCTTTTTCTTGCCTAGTTACTCTGTCTAGAATTTCCCATACAATGTTGAATAACAGTGGTGACAGTAGGCATCATTGTCTTTTTCCTGATCTTAGAGGGAAAGTTTTCAGTCTTTCACCACTGAGTAGGATGTTATTTTCATATATTCCCTTTGTCATGTTGAGGAAGTTTCCTTCTATTCCTAGTGTTCTAAATATGTTTATCAAGAAGGGGTGTTGGAATTTTTTTTTTAAACAAATCTATTTTGTTGATACATATTAATAAAACATACAATTCATCCAAAATATATAGTCAGTGGTATTTTGGTATGGTCACATACTTATGCATTCATCACTTCAATCATTATTAGAGCATTTTCATTATTTCAATAATAATAATAAACAGAAAACAGACAAACAAAATTCCTCACCTCTCAATCTCTGTATGCTTTCCCCCACTGCACATAGTTGCTGTTTCTGGCTATTCTATCCAAAGTGTGTAATCAATGGCTTTTAGTATAATCACAATGTTGTACATTTTAGAACAATTTCATTACTCCATAAAGAAAGACTCCACACCCCTTAGCATTCCTTCCTCAGACCTACATAACCACTAATCTCATTTCATCTTTATAAATTGATTTATATTTACATTTTATATAAATGGAATCATACAATATGTAGTACTCTGTGTCTGGTCTCCTTCACTTGGTATAATGCTGGGTGGTTGTTTTTTTGTCTGATATTAACATTTTATAGAATTAACTTACATTTGTTCACCTTCAAAGAAAAACGGTCTTATATATGCAATTCTACCAATATTCATATTTCACATAATATATTTATATTTCATATAATATATTTAGTTCATAATAGGGCAGTCATACAGTATTTGTCCTTTAGTGTCTGACTTGCTTCACTCAACATAATGTCCTCCAGGTTCATCCATATTGTCATATGCTTCATGTTGTCACGACTTCATTTCTTCTTACCGCTGCATAATATTCTTTTGTGTGTATACTCCAGTTTGTTTATCCATTCATCAGTTGATGGACACCTGGGTTGTTTCCAACTTTTGGCTATCATGAATAACACTGCTATGAACATCGGTGTGCAGATACCTAGTCATGTCACTGTTCTCAGTTCTTCTGGGTATATACCTAGCAATGGCAAGTCTATATTCAACTTCCTTAGGATCTGCCAAACAGTCCTCCATAGTGGCTGTACCATTCTATATTCCCACCAACAGTGAATAAGCGTTCCTATCTCTCCACATCCTCTCCAATATTTACAGTTTTCTGACTTTTTAATAGCAGCCAGCCTAATAGGTGTGCAATGATATCTCATTATAGTTTTGATTTGCATTTCCCTCATCACTAGTGATGGTGAACATTTTTTCATGTGTTTGTTCGCCATTGGTGTTTCTTCTTTGGACAGTTGACTTTTCAAGTCTTTTGCCCATTTTTTAATCAGATACTTTGTCTTTTTAATGTTGAGTTGTATGATATCCTTATATATCATGGATATTAAACCCTTACCAGATATGTGATTGCCAAATATTTTCTCCCATTGAGTCAGCTGCCTTCTCACCCTTTTGACAAAGTTCTTTGAGGTGCAAAGGTATTGAATTTTAAGGAGGTCCCATTTATCTACTTTTTCTTTTGTTGCTTGTACTTTGGACGTAAGATTTAAGAAACTACCACCTACCACAAGATTTTGAAGATGTTTTCCTACATTTTCTTCTAGGACTTTTATATTTATATTGTTTTTATATTTAAGTCCTTGATCCATTTTGAGTTAATTTTTGTATAAGTTGTGAGATAGGGGTCTCCTTTCTTTCTTTTGGATATGGCTATCCAGTTCTCCCAGCACCATTTGTTGAATAAACTGTTCTGGCCCTACTGGGTGGGCTTAACAACCTTGTCAAAAATCGCTTGACTATAGACATGAGGGTCAATTTCTGAGTTCTCAATTCAGTTCCATTTGTCAATCTGTCTGTCCTTATGCCAGTACCATGCTGTTTTTACCACTGTAGCTAAGTAATATGCTTTAACATCAGTAAGTGAGAGTCCTCCAAATTCGTTCTTTTTTAAGACATTTTTGCTATTCAGAGCCCCTTACCCTTCCAAATAAATTTGATTATTGCCTTTTCGATTTCTGCA
>JAQZBX010077981.1:0-14191 GCA_029593785.1 Cabassous unicinctus
CATGGCCCAGTCAACGCCCTAATCATAATTCAATCATGCCCAGATTAACAGATCAGATTACAGGCATAATCCAATTATATTTTTGGAATTCATAATTACATCAAATTCCCCAACGGTTACAGTGAGGATGTGGAGTAACTGGAACTCTAATACCCTCAGTGGTGGGAATGTAAATTGATACAATCACTTTGGAAAACTTTTTGGTAGTATTTACCTAAAGCTGCATATATGTTTACTCTATGACACAGCAATTTCACTCCTAGGTTTTTACCTAAGAGAAATGAAATATATGTATTATAGACACACTTGTACAAGTTTTATTCAAAATAGCGAAGAGAGTTTGGCAATTTGGAAAACTAGAGGCCTCATTTTGAGCTACTAAAATTCAAAGTGCCAATAATCTACAAATTTTTACTTCTGTGCATTTAAAAAAATTTACATTTACAAGCAAAAAAATGGAAAACAATGAAAATGTCCATAAATAACAGAATGGGATAATTGTGGTTTATAACTACCAAGCAATATTATACCACAATTAAGAGGAATAAACTACAGATACATGCAACAATATGAATGACTAACAGATAAAAATCAAATGACCTTATAATAAGGTGTATTTACTTCATAATAATCCATCCATCTCTATATACATTTAATATTTATCTACTTTTTATGTTTTTTAGTTCAATAAAATATTTACCCAAAGAAGAAGAAAGATGGAGGGTTTAAGTGTCAAAAGGTATAGCTAGGACTGGGCTTAGTAACATGGTGGTCACTGATAACTTAACCCTTGACCAGGGCAGTTTCAGTAGGGTTGGGATGAACACCAGAATAGAGTAGGTTTGGGAGAAAATGGAAGGAATGTAAATTAAGGCAGTGAGTATTGCCGAGGTTTCATTCTCGGGTGAGGTTTCAAGGTCCTTAATGATATTGCCCTACCCAATCTATATAATCTTTTCTTCCATTGTATTACTCAGGGTTCTCTAAGGAAACAGAACCAGGAGATATCTTCAAATATTATGAGATTTTTATAAGAATTGTCTCATGTGACTGTGGGTATGGCACAAGTTCAAATTCTATAGGGCAGGCTGCCAGCTGGTAACTCCAAGGAAGGTTTTTAATGAATTCCTCAGTAGGAACTGGCTGGCTGAAGTAGAGATGGAAATTCTCTCTTCTGATGTTGAAATCATCACTTCTCCTTTTAAAGCCTTCAACTGATTGGATGAGACTTCTCTCATTGCTGAAGGCAATCTCCTCAGTTGATTGTAGATGTAATCAGCCACAGATGTAATCAACATACTGATGATTTAAGTCCAGGAAATATCCTCATAGAAACAATGAGGCCAGTGCTTGCTTGACCAAACAATGGACACCAACACCTGGCTAGTTGACACATGAACTTAACCATCACACCCATGATTCCAAAACATCTACTCTTTCTTTATTCCAAGATCTAATGTCCCTCTTGGCCATTTCTCTATACTAGTACTTTGAATACGCTATACCTAAATGAGAAAAACCTTCAGTAAGTGCATAGTAAGAAGAGATATAAACCTAGGAAAGTGCCCCAGGAAATCCCACAAAGAGCTAGGTTTAGAATGTTATAGAGCAGTGGTTCTCAACTGTTAATAACCTTTAGAATTAGTTTTATTAAAAAATCTTGGGAAAAATGAAGATATCTGAACCCTGTTGCCTTGAGATTTCCATCCTGTAGGTCTGGGTGGAGCCAGGAATCTGCACTTACAATAAGCACCTCAGATGATTCTGATGTTACTAATCTACAGCCATCCTGTTGAGTCTCTAGTGTATTATGTGCAAGCAAATGGGCAAGGAAGAAGAGAGGCAGAACTTCACTACCAGTTGGGTAGGTGGAATGAAGAAAGATTTTTTTCTCCATTTTATTTCTGCTCTTTCCTGGGGCTGTCAGCTCTTCTTGAACAGAAAAGCCCTCTGAACTCTGGGATGTGATCATATTCTCCTACCCTCAAGGTTCTGAGTGCTGTAGACTTAAAGACAAACAAGGCTATGGTGATAAACTTTCTCCTTTCTTTCCTTTTCTCTTTCCCTTTTTCTTTTATTATTCCTCCTCCTCCTTTCTCTGTTCCTGTCCCCCTTTTTCTTTCAATCCTCCCTTTCCTCCTCTTCTTTTTCATCTTTTATTTTTTGTTATCCTTTTCCTCATTCTCCTCTTGCTTCCCCCTCTTCATTTTCTCCTTCCCTTCCTCACTCCCTCCCTTCCTCACGTCCTCTTTCACTCCAACTCTCAGATAGAAAAAAGGAAGTTCAACCAGAATTCTAACTCTACGTACTGTATCTTCATGGTCAACAAGCCCTACGCTGTCACCTGCTCTGTGGTGGCCTTCTACATCCCGTTTCTGCTCATGGTGCTGGCCTATTACCGCATCTATGTCACCGCTAAGGAGCACGCCCACCAGATCCAGATGTTGCAGCGTGCAGGAGCCCCCTCAGAGGGCAGACCCCAGCCAGCAGACCAGCACAGCACGCATCGCATGAGGACAGAGACCAAAGCAGCCAAGACCCTGTGCATCATCATGGGTTGCTTCTGCCTTTGCTGGGCTCCATTCTTTGTCACCAATATTGTGGATCCTTTCATAGACTACACTGTCCCCGGGCAGGTGTGGACCGCTTTCCTCTGGCTTGGCTATATCAATTCTGGATTGAACCCCTTTCTCTACGCCTTCTTGAATAAGTCTTTTAGACGTGCCTTCCTCATCATCCTCTGCTGTGATGATGAGCGCTACCGAAGACCTGCCATTCTGGGCCAGACTGTCCCCTGTTCAACTACAACCATTAATGGATCCACACATGTGCTAAGGTGAGTGCTTGCGGGGTTCATAAATTTTATTGATTTGCATTGCTCAGAAGGAGCAATGCTCCCGTTTTCCATTTCTATAGGGCTTACCCCCAGAAACTGTGCAGTGTTTGTAAAGATTAAGGAATATAGCCATAGAATAGTTTAGTGGCTAAGGACTCAGAGTCTGGGGGAAGACTGACCTGCCTTCCCATTCAGTCCATATAGTTCTGTGAACTTGGACAAGTCACTTAACCATTCTGAACCTTAATTTCATTTTTTTTAAAATATGAGATAATAACCTCTATATCTACATCACAAGGTTTTTGTGAGGATAAAATTAACTAATGTATGTCGAGCACATAGTACAGAGTCTGATACCTTGTATTTGATACTTAGCAAATGTTATCTACTATTATTTAAAGACATTATTTTAGGATAGTGATTAAAAGTGTGGACTTTAAAGTAAAATAAGCTTTATTTTGACGCTCAGCACCCCTACTAACTATCAGTATAATCTCTCTTTATTTCACAATTCCTCAACTGTAAAAACTGGTAATATTAAAATCTGTCTCATAGAGTAGGGTTTTTGTGAAAATTAGATAGTGCACTCATATAATGCCTGACACATTGTTAGCTCCCATAATACTACTAATAATTTTTTTAATAACAGTAGTAATTGCAAATTGCCTGATAGCCTATAATGGCCATAAAATAACATGATTAACCTCATAAAGATAGAAGATAAATACTCAAAAGCCATACCATGTGAGAAATGATATAATGGAGGTATGGAAAATCTAGAGTGAGGATATAAATAGGAAAAAAAGGTGATTTGGCTTAAGGGAGTCAGGGAAGGCTTCACCAAAGAGCATTTTGTAGGAATTTGAGACAAGGAAGAAACACATGGAAAGCCATTGCAGGCAGAGAGAACATGAGGAAAGAAATGGAAATATGAAGGAGCATGGGAAGGTCAAGTGACTTACCCAAGGTCACATAGGTTAAATGGAGATAGGAGTGACTTCGGAATTGAATGTTCAGTGAATAGTCATAATGACTCTTCAAACTTGGAATTTTCTGGCCATCCTGTGCTAGAGTTGTACTCAGCTGTGAAGAGCCATGTGAGATAAGTATATTCATTCTGTAGCAAAGATGAATTGTCAAAAACATTATTTTTCTCTGCCCTGGGATGCATAGGAATTTCTAAAGAGCAGTTCTTTCTTTGAGGCAAGCATTTAATTTTTCTGATGATGACAGTATCCAGCTGTTCTGGCAGCTGAAAATTGGGAGATTTTCATTTGCATGTGTAAGAAAAAATGAAGAGAAAATAGGAATTGCTATGAAATATAAATGCTGTGTCTCAGAGGCTGCTCAGAAGCATGAATTCAATTGTCTGCTATCAGTGTGAGCAGGCTTCTAGCTAAAGCCTAGTGTAGTGTTGAGATTCCAGCTGGTAGAAGGGACTCAGAGGATACTCCTATAGGCTGACATTCTCTCTTAATTATTATGCCTTAGCAAGTGTCATAGAAGAAATCCAACCATGAAGTGTGTATACAAGAACTTCTGTGTGGGTGCCAGATAGTTTTTAGCTATTTAAGCTAGCAGTTGCCTAAGTGCAGGCTGTCAACAACTTATAAACAGCGTATGTTCCAGTAGTGCATTTGTTTAGTCAGTTCATTAGAACTTGGTGGCCTTTTTCCATAGAAACAGTCATTGCAAGGGTTTGGGGGTTTCTAGGCAGCCCAAGAGAGCCTATTTTACTCATGCTGTACTATTTTATCCCTACTGCTTTTGTAAATCTTTAATGTGATTGAAAAGCAAAGAGATAGCAGTTTAAAAATGGTATATGGACTCTATTCATACTTTATTTCTCACATTCCTTCATGAGGTCATGAAAAGTGCAGGAAGTCGGTCTAAGATATTTTTCTGTGGGCATGGAGGTCTTACAAGAGTAGGGGTCAGCCATTAGAGAGAAGAGAAGGCTATTTGAAACCTGAATCGTCTAGAAGGTGAGCCTTCTTAGGACAGGAATCCTGCCTGTTTTATTCACTGCTGTATACCCAATAGCCAGTAGATTGCCTGATAAATAGTAGGAACTTAGAAAAATTTGTATTTTTATTAAAATTCCCACATGTGACACATCAACAACGTCAGATGAATTCAAGAAATATGAAACTAAAACAATAAAAAGTAAAATCAGCTTTTATCCTGTCAATGCTACCCCTATTGCCAGAAACAACAGTTAACATTAGAATGGTGACCTTTTCAATGCTTTTACAAGCGTTTGTACAAATATGCAAAATCATAGATTTTTTTTTCTTTATTTTATAAAAATGGGACCATTCTATATGTATTGCACCTTGCTTTGTATCCCTTATCAGTACATTTTGGAGATGGTTCTGCTTTAATATGTATAGATCTAACTCATTCTTTTTAACTGCCCTCTAGTCATCTCGACTAAAAATACATATTAAATTGTACTTAATTATTTCCCATTAGTTGGCACCTAAGTGTTTCCAATTTTTTGTTATTACAAAATTATACTGTTTTTAATGCTCTTGCACACATTTCTTTGTGTGTGTGCCAGCATTATTTTAAAATAGCTATCCAAAGTATATTTGCTCTATTGACGTGTATTTCCATTTAAAATTTTTATGTATACCATAAAATTGACCTCCTAGAACACTGTAGCAATTTTCATTCTCATGACAGTGTCCTCTACTCCTTACCCTGAGCAACACTGAGTATTATCAATGTTTTATTGTTTGGCTAATTTGCAAAAATACTCTGATTTACATTTAGATAGTTTCTGAGGTTGAAACTCTTAAATTAGTTATTGAATTTTATATATATTTTACGTGAATTGCATCTTTATATATTTGGCTTTTTTTATCAATTTTGTTGTATTTTCTTATTACTTTTTAGGTGTTCTTTATTGTATTCTTTATATTGATCCTTTGTTATGTAATTTACAAATACACGTCCCCATCTTCTGCTTACCTTTTAACTTTGGTTAAGTTTGTCATGTAGAAATTTAAATTTTTGAAAAAGTATTCTCATTTAGTCTTAAACAGTTGGCCATTTCCTATTTGAAATACTTTCCACACTGATTTTCCAAAATACCACATTTTCCTGGTTTTCTTCCTACCTTACCTGCAACTCTGTTGAAGACTCCTTTACAGTTTTCTCCTTCTCTAAATAGCTTCTGAATGTTGAGTTCTTGAGGGCTTGGTTTTTGATTCTCTTCTCAAACCTACACTCTTTTTGTGATTTCAACATTCATCACTTTAAATCTACATGCTGTCAACTCTCTCTTTTTTTTTTTAAATTTTTTAAATTTTTAAGGAAACTTTAGATTACATGAATGTTACATAAAAAATACAAGGGATTCCCATATGCCCCAATCCCTCCCCCTCCCACACTTTCCCACATTAACAACATCATTCATTAGTATGCTACATTTGTTAAAATTGATGAACTCATGAAGCATTGCTACTAACCATAGACTACGGTTTACATTATAGTTTACACTCTGTCCTACACAATTTTGTAAGTTATGACAAAATATACAAATGGGCTGTATCTGTCAGTGCAATGTCATGCAGGACAAATCCAATGTCCTGAAAAATCCCCCCATACTGCACCTATTCTTCCATCTCCCATCCCTCAGAACCTCTGGTGACCACTGCCTTTACAGCAATGATAAGAGTCCTTCTATAGCTAGAATAATAATGTCTACTGTAGTCCACTGTTCATTCCCCAATCTTGAGGATTTGGGGATGGTGATGCTCACTCTGCTGCTAATTGAGAGGTGGCTTAGATTCCATGGGGCAGATGGATGGAGCTATCTTGCTTGCAGTTGCAGACACTCTCTGTTCCTTGGGATGGACATTTTCCATCGTCATCTCCTTGTTAGTTGTCCTGGGTGAGTGCAGTGAACTGGAGAGTAGGTGTTGCAACTCTGCTGAAATTCAGGGCTCACCTGGCACATGGACAGACCAAAGATTTAAGCCTCTGGGACATATATTTATCAAGTATAGTGCTAATTATAGGTTCAAATAAAAGGGGCAGGAGAGCTATGTGCAGAGAACATATAAATGAGTCAAACTCTCTTATTATATCCAGATCATAGCTCTTCTCTGTGCTCCAGACCAGAAAATTCAGTTTCCTTCCTTGACAATCCCATGCATTTCTCTCTTAGGAATCACAAATTTAATAGGTCCGAAACATAATTCTCACTTCTCTGAACCACACCCCAACACACACACATTTTCTAAGTTTTCCCCGTCTTTATAAAGGAAACCATTATCTGCTGTGTTACTAAGTGCAGACACCTCCCTAGGGCTCTGAGGGAAAACAAACATATCAGAAGGAAGATTTTAAAGATTTTTTTAAAAAAGAACCAACTAGTTAATATAGAAAAAAAAATGGAGTTAAATAGGAATAAATGTAAAATCCAACCATATGGGGCAAAATAAGAATCACAAAAATATAGGATGATACCTGAATAAATTTATAGCTGCACGTGTAAAATTTGAAATTTGATAAGCATGCCTTCATTATCCTTATCTAAGGCAATCATTTAAAAAAGTACTTGACAGGTCACCAGAGAGTTCCTTCCATGTTATTAATAATAATGATTATGATACCTAACATTATTCCAGAAAAATGTATTTCAGTTACTGTATTTAAGCATTTTGCATTCATCACATTTAATTCTTACAAAAACTCAAAGAGGTAAGTACCTTTATTATCATTATTTTAAAGATGAGAAATTTGAGATTTAGAGAGGACAGGTAACTTGCCAAAGTCACACAAGTAGGAAATGATGAAGGCAGAATTAAGACCCAAAGCCTTTGGTCTGACTTCAGAGCCCAGTTTTATCTAGCCCACTCAGAATCAGGCTTAGGATGACCACTTACCACATTGACCTTGATCCTTTGGCTAAAGTTTGTGCATCATCTATAAATCTAACAACTCTAGTACTATCCTATATATATTTCTCTATCTTGTCTACAAAAAAATCATGGCAGACTAGTAGCTTGTTCAAATCCATGAATTTTCAATCTCTTTTCTAAAACAGAAATAAAGTTAGATCAGATGGATTTATTCTTAGTACTCACTTGTTGGCTTTTATCCTTGGGAACCCACTGACCCTTCAAAGAAATAATCAGTTTAAGAGAAATCCACCTCAGAATTCATAACAGACTCTTCCTTTTATACTTTCCAGAGAATTCCCTTTTCAATTTTTAAAAATTGGGACACTTGTCCTTCTCTATTTCCTCTGAGTGGCTATGGTCCATTTATAGCACTATTTCTCATGGCATTTGTACTGCTTTAAACTATGGAACTCCTTATTTAACTCTTATTGATCAAATGTTGCCTGTGGGTGGAAACTATGGATTCCTCTTTTGTACACATCGCATAATCCCTCACACAGTGCCAGAGAAACTGTACATGACTATTGATGAAATAAATGTCTTTATGTTTGTCTTCAGGATTAAAATACTCATATTGTAAATTACTTGTCTTCTTATTTTAATCTACCTGAGACCCTAAAAATTGTAGAGGACTTAGTCTACAACCCAAGAATCACATTGGGGAGAGCCAGTTCATGACAACACTCTGAGATTGTAGAGCCTCTTTCTCTTAAAGTCTTGTTTGAGAGAAAAGAATCTCAGTTTTCCAAGTGAAATTAGAAACAAGCCAGGGTGACCTCGATGTTTTATAATAGTATGTCTCCCAAGCTTGGCTCTATCCTTATGACCCTTTGCTTTACATAAAATTTGATTATTAAACAAGCAGATAGATAACCAATGAAATAAAATATTCCTTTGCAAGATGTTCTTAGAGAACTTTGATCACTAACATTGTGCTGATTTATGTGTGTACTAGCAGAGTTGTCTGCAGATGTGCTTGGTTTTATAAGTGCCTTCTCTAGGAATATCCAGCGCATACTCAGAATAGAAGTGAAGATACTTTTTGGTCAGCTGATGGAATAGTTTCTCTTGATATGTAAGTAGCATAGCTTTCTAAAAATAGTTTCCAAACATGAATTATTGTGATAATTGTATCTTGGGGCAGTTTTAATCTTGTATGCATGCATATACCACCTCTTAGTAATAATTTTGTTTGACTTAAGCTAGCAATGTAAGAGAGAAAATTGCTTTTAAAAGCATGTTTGAGTTCAGTCATGATTCAAGCCAAGTGACTCCCCATGTGGGAGGCATGATATGATCACATAAACTTGTTGCCACAAGAACTGGATGACCAGTTCTTGACTGAAATGTTATAGGAACAAACCATACTTGGGATTTGATTCTGGAGGCTTTGTCCATTAGGTAAATGTCAAGTACCTTGCCAATCTTGTTCACTGCTTGTGATGGTTAGGTTAATGTGTCAACTCGGCCAGGTAATTGTGTCCAGGTGTTTGGTTCAGCAAGCACTGGGCTAATTGTAATACAAGAGCATTTATGGACTTGGATCACCAGTGAGTTTACTGCGTGGATGGCTGATTACATCTGCATCAATCAGGGAGATTGCATCAGCAATGGGTGATGCTTTTATCCAATCAGTTGAATGCCTTAAAAGGGGAAGTGATTTCAGCATTTAGGGAGAATTTCCCAGCTCGTCATTGGACAGCCAACTTCTCCCAGAAACTCGTCAAGGACCTTTCATCGGACTTTCATCGGAGCCCCTGGTTTGCAGCCTGCCTGCGGAACCTGGACTTGTGCATCCCCACGGTCACCTGAGAAACTCTTTTAAAATCTCACATTATTGACAGATAACTCCTGTTGATTCTGTTTCCCGAGAGGACCCTGACTAATACACTGCTGTATCCTCAGAGACTAGTAAAGTGACTAAAACATTAAGAAATTTGACAAATGGAGGAAGGAATGCTTCTGTTCCTGCTCCCCTAGTTCAGCTTCTGTTTAACTGCTTGGTTTCTGCCTCTCTGATGATTAGCTCAGATGATCCACGGAAAAGTAGAGAATAGGGGTGCAATTGTAAACTTAGAATAGAGATTTCCTCCACATGAAATCCTTTGAGGATTCCAAGTTTGACTTCTTTGGTAAATAATCCTTGTTCTGCCTATCTCACTACCTCATTGTAAAATCAAATGAGATAATGGATGTGAAATTGCTTTGCTAACTGCAAAACTCTGTCCTCATGAGAGAGATAATTGTGTTATAAGAACAGTCTATTTATAAGTTAGGCAACACAAGCAGAGATTTCATGCAAAGTTTAGCTTTCAGATGGGTTGCTTTGCTCTCATGCCAGGCCTAGATCTCTTCCCTGGTTCCCAAGTTCAAACTTTGCTCAAACCTAGGACCCTTGCCTAGTTCCTGCAAAGGCTATAAACTTCTGCAAGTACTTCCCAAAGAGCTTCTTGCTGATCTAATTTGGCTCTTGGCTATTATGTACCATTTTCTATCCTCATCCTCCATGATTGATCTGGAGACCTCTGGAGCTCTTCTGTCAATAGGGTAACCACTAGCTGCATGTGGCTATTAAAATTTTAATTTAAATTAACAAAAATTAAATAAAACTAAAAATTCAGTTCCTACTAGATAAGACTGGACAATTATAGAACATTTCAACCACCCCTCCAGTCCTACTGGACAGCTCTGCTCTAGAGCTACACAAGCCTTCTCTTTGGAAGGAGGCAATATATACTTTCTCTCCGACTTAATAATTCTCATCAACCAAAGCTCATTAATAAGCCAATTCTAGTGGATATACTATATAAGTCATTGCCATTTCCATGTACTCAATTAGCATATTCAGATTAATGTATGGAATAAATAGAGGAAGAAATTATGAGGATCAAGAAAAAGTGAAAGTGAGAAAGAGGCAGAGAGTGAGGTTCCACAGAAAGTCAGTAATAAAAAACAATGTTATGCTGTGTTATTGCCCCTTCTCATTTCTGCTATAAATAACAGTTATCAGAATTTATAACTGTATTTAATTTTTGTTTACTTGTTTATTACCTGTTTCCCAGCCAGACTATCAGTACTTGAGGACAGGTAACATGTCTTTTTTATTTCCTAAAGTTCCCCCAGGGTCTAGCACATTGCTCAATTAATGTATTTGTTAAATGAATGAATGAATGAATGTTCTTATTATTCCCTATTGCATAGTAGAATAAATTTTCACCACTTTTAAAAGTATTAATTCCAGCACTGGAATAGTTGTTTTTTTTACTAGGAAACCACTTGCCAACTTTTAATTTTAGCACTCCAGAATTCCACTTTTAAATAAAGATTTTCATATTCTGAATTGGAAGATTTTACCTAACAATAAAGAAATAATTCAGGTTTGATTTGCTTTGGATCCCTAGAGGCTTCTGCTAATGTTTGAAAATTGTTTAATATTTAAAAGCCATTTTATGGCCTTTACCCTGAATTTTAGAGATTACTATTGGATTCAGCATTTACCTCATTATTTAGAACCAAAATAGACTTAATCTGGGGTGAATCAAAGATGGACGAGGATGGCCTTGCCTTTCCTCCTCCCACATCTTACAGGCAGGCTGCATAATTTTCAGGGTGCAATGCAAAATGAAAATGCTAGGTCTCTTGTTTAAATCCAGGGGGGAAAATGCCATTAAGGGTACCAAATATAGTTTTTTCCTTCATTTGCTGTCTCTCCATGGTATGGCATGGTTTTTTTATTTTTTGGTTTTTGTTGTTGTTGTTGTTGTTTGAGGTGCCGGGGCCAGGGATTAAACCTGGGACCTGGTATGTGGGAAGCCGGCACTCAACCCCTAAGCCACATCGGTTCCCCTGAGTTGGTTTTTTCGTTTGTTTGCTTGTTTGTTTTTTTTGTTTTTAGAAGGCACTGGGAACTGAACCTGGGACCTCCCATGTGTGAAGCAGGCGCTCAACCGCTTGAGCCACATCCACTCTCCTATGGCATATTTTATTTGCTATTTACTGTTGTCTGAGTAAAGAAAAATTAAAGTTTTAAACAATTAGCATCAAGTTTCCATTTATCTTTATATTGCAAAGTATGAATTTTAAATGCAAATGTAAGAGCATTTAACTTGTATGGAATCACCAAAATTACACAGATCTTATTTTATAGTTCATCCATGCTTGTATATTTCATTCTGTTTGTACCAGAACAGTGTACAAAACTAACACAACCGTTTTTATTTCCCTTCTTGATACATGTGCTTTCTATCACCGCCCTACCTTTGGCTTACTGTTAAGTAATGAAGAATTGAAAGGAAAAGCAACTGTGGGTTCCTCTAGCTTTTCCTTTCTTTCTAAGTCATTACCTTCATATCAGCGGCTGGCTAAGAGAGAAAAGGGACACAAATTAGAAAGGATACGATAGGGTTCCTTGATGGTTCCTGTTTCTTAGAAGGCCATTGACTTCTTTCTGTGTTTGGCAAGTTCTGGTTCAAATGGAAAGTGTGCCGCTTGGGGCTCTCAGTGTCCCTGCTTATTCAGTCAGGACTGTGTCAATATGGAACATGAGCACAGAATTCCAGGGGCCACATGTGTGGGTCAAGTACACCAGCGAGACTCAAATCAAGTACAAGGTAAGCATTTTACAGAAGCTGCTGACATACAGACCATGAAAGAAAGGAAAAAAGCTTTGTATACACATATCTTCTACTCACTTTGAGTCTTACTTAATTTCTTTATGTATGGTGGGTCCACCAGAATTCTGCGCTCATGGGGCATCATCTCTAATGCGATGGGGCAACAAAGAATATGCGGCATGCACACTTATTGCAAGTATCTCCCCTGCTCACATGCATGCTCTATTGTCACTTCACACTTCACAAGGTCAAGACTAAAATTAAGAATTTCAAGACATTTGACAGGAGTACATTAAATCAAACAGGGGCCCTTCTGAGCATGAGGTCCTGTGCAACTGCATATGTCAAACCTCCATGAAGCTGCCCTGTGCACACCCCTGCAGCCTCATCCTGAAGCATCTTCTTGGAATACATGGATCTTGTTGAAACCACAGCAGGCAAACAGGGAGAATAACAACATCAAAAGTGCTCCTCTCAAGCCTCCTTGTTGCTCAAATGTGGCCTCTCTCTAAGCCAAATTCAGCATATGAATGCATTACCCTCCCCCCAATGTGGGACATGACTCCCGGGGATGAGCCTCCCTGGCAATGAGGGATTAATACCAAGTGCCAACGGGCAACACGATTGGAAAAAGACCTTGAATAAAAGGGGGAAAAGGTAAAGAAAAATGAGTTCACATGGCTAAGAGACTTCAAAGAGAGTCGGGAGGTCATCCCAGAGGTAATGCTTATGCACACCTCAGTAGGATCTCATAGAACACCAAAGTGGATATCACCCCGCACAGAGGGACCCCTGAGGGCTCTGGAAACCCCCAGGTCCTATATAAGTGGGGATAGTCCCAGAGATTGATGCCTAATTAGTGGGCTCTTCAGTGGAATCTGTGCTCATGAGAGTGACAGAGTTGGACTCAAATAAGTCCTCTCTGCACATGGTCCATCAGTCCCTTCTATTCAAACCTATATGTGATGCTGGAGTTGTTAGGTGTACTTCCAGGCTGAAGCCTCTGGTCTACCTATGTGCCAGCTGTGCCTGGAATCTCGGTGGAGCTGCAACTCCTACCCTACAGCTCGATGGACTCATCCAAGTGGCCTGGCGAGGAGACGACGATGGGCAACGGCCATCCCAGGGAATGGAGAGGGCCTGCAGCTGCAGGCAGGATAAACCCATCCACAGTATATACGGGATATAAGCCTTCTCTCACTTGGAGGTGGAGTGGACATCACCATCCCAGTCCCCTCAGGATTGGGGGAGGAACTGTGGACTAGAGTGGACTTGGTGGTGTTCTGCTGTAGACATATTATGATTCAAGCAATGGAAGAAATTGTAACAGTGAGGTGGAGCCGGTGACCACTGGATGTTTTTGGGGCAGGGAGAGAAGGGGCAGTTGAAATACAGGGGCTTTTTTGGGACTTGGGGGTTGTCCTGAGTGGCGTTGCGGTGACGGATGTAGGCCATTTTCCATCAGCATATACCATGCAGAACTGTGTGGGAGAGAGTGTGGTCTATGATGTGAACTGTGGTCCATGCTCAGTGGCAAGGCCCCAGGATGTGTCTATCCATTGCGGATGTTGTGTCACACGGATGAAGGATGGTGGTGTGGGATGTTGTTGGAGGTGTGGGAGGTGGGGAACATGCGAATCCCTGTAATTTCTGAGTAATATTTAGGTAATCTTAGCATCTTTAAAAATACACACACACACATATATATATATAATAACATTTATGTAAACAAATGCACATATATGCATAGGTATTTATATATCATTTTACAAATATTTGTATGTATTGTGAAAATTTTGATTTTTACCCACAATAAAAAAAAAAGA
>JAQZBX010077982.1:0-13994 GCA_029593785.1 Cabassous unicinctus
AAAAAAAAAAAAAAAAAAAAAAAAATCCACACAACAAAGTAAAACCTCTCAGAATCATATGGCTTCACTGATGACTTTTACCAAACATTTCAAGAAGAATTAACACCAAACCTGCTCAAACTCTTCCGAAACATTAAAGAGGAAAGAACATTTCATAATTCTTTCCATGAAACTAACATCATCCTAAAACCAAAGCCAGAAAAAGATAATATGAGAAAAATTTACAGACCAATATCCTTTACAAATATAGATACAAAATATCCTTAACAAAATACTAGCAAACTTAATCCAACAGCATAATAAAAGAATTATATACCATGATCAAGTTGGATTTATCCCAAGTATGCAAGGGTGGTTTAACATAATAAAATCCATTAATGTAAAACACTTCATTAATAGAAAAAAGGAAGGAAAAAATAAACACATGATCATATCCTTTGACTAGTAAATGTATTTGAAAAACAAAAAAAATCCAGCACTTTTTCTTAATAAAAATACTTAGAAAACTAGGAATAGAAGGAAACATCCTCAACCTGATAAAGGGTGTATATGAAAAACCCACATTTAACATCATCCTCAATGGTGAAAGACTGAAAGTGTTCCCTCTAAGATTAGGAACAAGACAAGAATGCCCGCTGTCACCAATGTTATTCAATATTTTACTGGAAATTCTAGCCAGAGAAATTAGGCAAGAAAAAGAAATAAAAGGCATCCAAATTGGAAATCAAGTGGTAAAACTATCCCTATTTGCAGATGACACAATCCAAATATATAGGAAATTCTGAAAAATCCACAACAAAGCAACTAGAGATAATAAATGAATTCAGTCAAGTGTCAGAGTACAAGATCAATTTGCAAAAATTAGTAATGTTACTATCTCAAGAGAAAATTAAGGGGAAAAGTCCATTTACAAAGGCAACTGAAAGATGCAAATATCTAGTAAAAACTTTAACAAGGATATAAAGGACTCATACACTAAAAACTACAAACCATTTCTGAATCAAAAAGACTTTATGTATTGAAGAACATTACATATTAATGGATTAGATGACTAATTATTATTAAAATCTCAATTTTACCCAAAGAAATTTATAGATTCACCACAATCCTAATCAGCTTTCCAACAGCCTTCTTGCAGAAAAAATTATATGGAAGGTTAAGGGGTCCTGAATAGTCTAACCTTATTGAAAAAGAACAAAGTTAAAGGACTTGTAATTTCTGATTTTAAAACTTATTACAAAGCCATATAATCAAAACAACACAGTATGGCACATGGACAGACATATAGAACAATGGAATTAAATTGAGAGTTCAGAAATAAACCCTCATACATATATGGTCAATTGATTTTTGAGAGCATTCCAAGTTTGTTCAATGGGGAAAGAACAGTCTCTTCAACAAATGGTTCTGGGAAAGTGGATAACCATATAATAAAGAATGATGGGGGCCCTACCTCACACTATAAACAAAAATTAAGTCAAAATGGAAGACTTAAATATAAGAACCAAAACTGTAAAGATCCTGGAAAAAAACATCGGGAAGCATCTTCAGGACATTGTGGTAGGCAATGGTTTCTTAGACTTTACACGAAAAGCATGAGCTTTTGGAACTTTGTCAAAATTCAAAAAAAAGAAGAATAAGCCTCTTGTGCAAAGGACCTTGTCATGAAAGTAAAAAGACAACCTACAGAATGGGAGAAAATATTTGGAATCCACATATCAAATAATATATAAAGAAATATAAAGAAATCCTAACTCAATAAAAAAAGGCAATAACACAATTATAAAATAGGCAAAACAATTGAATAATTATTTCTCCAAAGTGAAAATTACAAAAAAATTAAAGTGGACAAAAAGCACATGAAAAGATGCTCAATAACACTAGTCTTAGGGAAATATAATTCATAACTAAAATGAGATACCATTTCACACTCAGAAGAATGGCTACTATTCAAAAACTGGAAATAATAAGTGTTGGAGAGGATGTGAATAAATGGTCCATTGTTTAGGAATGTAAAATAGTGCATCTGCTGTGGGAAGCAGTTACACACTAATGCAAAATGTTATTAGTGAAAGCTGTCTTGATAGAGGGGTTGTAATTTCTGTATGATTTTTCTGTAAACCTGTAACTTCTCTACTAAAAAATTACTGAAAAAATTAACTATGTCATTTTTCATCAATCTGGTATCATAATAAATGTTACATGCAAACTAGGGCCATCTTCAATACACATTAGTAATGCGCATTTCCATTGTGCTTGCTGATGCAATGAAAACATTTTTAAAAATAGGATTAATATCTCCAATGCAGCTTTTTTCTCTTTCTACCAGCAAATATGTTGATGGCAAGGAAATAGGTATTTTATTTAAATAGTACAACTAAATCTTTTGCTGATGTCAGTTGCTTTATAATTCAGATAAGTAACTTTGAGAAGAATACTGCTTTCTGAAATGCATTACTAATCTTTTTCTCTTTGGAAGTGTTTCCATACCTTTATGTGAAACTCACTGACTTCTACCAATGATTTTCTCCTATTTCCTCAGACCAGGCCATAATGCTTGATACTATAGAGTCTGTGTTTAAAACAAAACAAAAACAAAACAAAACAAAACAAAAAAACCCTTCCATAGTTTTTCCCCTTAATTAGCATGATAGTGCTGAAGTTCCTTAAGAAAAAAGGATTTTAAAAATAACCGTAAATGATTAAGAAGTGCTGGAACTAAAAGAAAAAAAGGATGCACCTTGTTTTGTTTTAAACAATTTTTGTCTTTGATCCTTTTGTCCCTGCTTTCTTGGTAATATTGGTTCTATCAAGGCTCAGTGGTGATAAGACCTCTGGTCTAAAGAACAAAAGACAAATGAGAACTTACTGATAATACATAGCTCTACTTTTGCATTTATTTTGAGAATGGGAGGATGCATCACTTTGTTCCTATTAAGTACAAGAAAACAACAGTCTTTATCCCCATTTAATCTCAGTGGATTGCCACGATGTACTCATTGAAAGTTATATATGGAAAGCTGATTAAAAATTATTGTTTTCAATCTGGCTTTTGAAAGCACTGTTACCAACATCAAGATATACTGTTAAAATAAAAAGAAAGTATACTATGACAGTCTCAAGAAACAATCTTCTTATGTTATGCATCATTTTTATTCATAAGATCCTTTACTATCAAATTCTAATAGCTTATCTAAGAAATATTGATTATATTTTGAGATTCGTTTGGAATGGTCATCCATTCACTAAATCTGTAAAGTGCCAGAAGTTTCGTAGACAAGCAAGGGAAAAATCTAATTCTAGGTTTTAAAAAATATTTAATTTTAAATACTGCTTATAAATTCTACAAGGATCTTTGTTGAATTTTAAATTAGATTTCCATTGTGTGGTTAAACAATGCTAACAACAAAATAGAACTTGTAGGCCGGCCTTAAAATAAATTCTCTGACCTATAATTCCCACACCTGTAAAATACATCTCCAACTGCTCTGTTCCTTATATCTTAAGATATATAATTTGTGCTTACTTTGTAAGGTGGAGATCCCTAAATGACATCTCTGTTTAAGCATGCTCCAAACGTCAGTCAGTAATGAAGTTGTCCAAATAAAGACAGGACAAAATTCACAGAGAAAACAATGCTTTTTAATATTAAAAACAATTAAAATGAGGTGTAAATGAAGAAACAAAGAGTAAATGATAAAAACAAACTTCCTAGAAATGAATGGAATTTTTAAAAATATTTGGTTTTTATTTTTTGATCACTCACTTCCCATATCATAACAGCCAATCTCCTTGGCTTTCCCTTTTCTTTCTATCTATTATGAATGTTTGGCTTTTACAGCAGTTTTGGCAGAGTAAAGATAAAGCAAGCTAGTAAAATGGGGACTCCACAGATGGATCTGGAACCTGGCAAGATGTCCACGTGGATATCGATTCCCCCAAGATGGCTGTTGGAAGACCCTCACAAATGAGATTTCCTCTGGAAGTCAGGAGAAGCCCCGGATATTCTCCAGGGACATTATCATTGGGCCTTCATGGAGAATTGATGGGTGGGGTAATCAATCAAAACAGCAAACAGCTGGAACTCCTCCCATGTCATTAGCAAAGGGACATAATGATCAATGGTTTAAAAAGCAAGTGCAAAGGCCGAATCTCTCTCTCTCTCTCTCTCTACTCCCTCCCTCTCTCTCTCTTTCTCTCTCTCTCTCCTTCTGTGCTCTGCTCTTGCCATGCTTCCCGCCCCCGCCCTCCAGCATGGATCAACACACAAGTAAAACCTGGGCATTTATAACCTATAATAGGAAATTGTAGACTGTAAATCAGCCCTCTATCACTCTTCAACCCCTTCCTCTCTCTCTGGGACCTGTGATCTGTTATTTTCTCCCATTTTGCTTCCCTCCCTACCTTAATAAATTACTGGCCTAACTAACCCAACGTGCTCTTGAAATTCATTTCTGCAGCATAGTCAGAACCTAGACAAAATCCGGTAACAAAGATATGCATAATTCAAAGCACATAAGAAGTTAAAGTTCCTCTTATGGTTTTAGGACACATCTTGTGGGAATGGGAAGCCATTTGAGTGTTCCTGTTCAGGAACACTCTTGGCAGTTCTGTGGTGCTGGGACTCAGGGTTTCCAGGCTGATGAAAGTGCAAAACAATTTGGATGCTCATCGTAAATTAACAATAAATTCTTTAAGTATAATAGTTATTTTGAGATAAGAATAACAACAACAACAAAAAAAAAACAAAAATCAAAATACATTGTTATAATTCCCTAGATCCTAAGATTCATTTTTATGTCAATCTTAAGATATTAGTCAATGAATGTAATTGAAGAAGGTAGTCAACTTTGTAATTGAAGTCAGCATAATAGGTGGGATGTGAAAATGGACTGAGTTAAAGTGTTCAAAGAAAAACGTTGCAAACTATACAGTGAACTTGATTTTTTTATGTCTGTATCAATTCATAAATCTTAAAAATATACACAAGACATCTAAAAGTCTGAGAAGGGAAGATATTATAAATTTTATTTTCTTTATTTACTTATCTTTAATGCTTGAATTTTTTATCCCTTTTTGCCTATAGTCCAAAAAAATGATGCACGAAAGAAAGATTTTTTTTTAAGTTTATGGAAACTGTGAAGATGAAAGAAATAGAAGTTGTATCTTCAAAGGTTTGACAATTAATTGACCATGTAATATAAAGTAGCTACTAAGTTAAATTAAGTTATAAATTAATTCTTTTTCTAAGTTGCAATAAAATATATTGTTTTTACAATGGTTCTTCTGAGTTCTGTACAGAATTCTAGGTATATAAGTAGCTGAAAAGAAATGAAAAGAGGAGAAGTGAAAAAGAAAAGAAATAAAAAATATATGTGCTTGCTATCTGGGAGTAATGCCAAACTTACAATAATAGTAAGAAGACTGAATCTATACGGTAAGTTTATAAAACAAATAACTATTCAGTAATTCTTGTTGGCATTTGCCCCTAGTAGGCAAAATGTTACCTCCTAAAAGAGAATGTAAACATATTTCTTTTAGTTTTGATGAGTAAACATCATTTTTGTTCAACATTCTACAAAGATGATTAAGAAACTGAAAGGAAGAGCACAGTGAATTGAAAGGATCCATTTGCTTTAACAAAAAATAGTTTATTGGCCTTATTGTATTAATCATAAAATTTACTGACACCATAACAATTTGTTTTGAATTATTTAACTGCCTAATGATATGAGTTCTTCAATACAAAGTCTTATTTTGAAAACAGGAAATCATTTTTAAAAAAACAATTATATCATTATGAAGCCAGGCAAATTATACCAAATTCAGATTATAATATACAAAAAGCAAAACAAACAAAAAAAACCCAAACAGAAATAAAGGTCTTTTGGGGGGTTGGGGGAGCGGTGTTTTCTAAACTCTATTTCATATATTTTCCTATATACAGCTAGTATCAAAGTATAAAATTATGAGTAGGGCTTTTACTGGGCCACACAGTAAGACATTGTGTTCCCACCCCTTGGTGGGTGGGGATTCACAGATAAAAGCAAGGGGTGGGGATTCACAGATAAAAGACATGGCAAAGGACAGAGCTGGAGTTTTGATGCTGGATTTTGATCCTGGAGTTTAGGAAGTAGACACACATGAGAAGCAGATAGGTGAGGAAGGAGACAAGTCTCCATTAAACACAGGCAGAGGCCTCAGGGAGAGAGACAGAGCCGCTTGCCTGATATTCTACAGCTAGCCTTGTGGAGAAAGTGCCACAGCTGAGCCCAGAGAGAAACAGAGCCCCGGAAAGAGAGCAACCCAGGAAGCCTGAACCCTCACAGATGTCGGCAGCCATTTTGCTCCAACATGTGGCAATACACTTTGGTGAGAGAAGTAACTTATGCTTTATGGCTTGGTAACTGTAAGCTTCTACCTCAAATAAATACCCTCTATAAAGGCCAACAGATTTGTAGCATTTTGCATCAGCACCTCTTTGGCTGACTAATACAACCCCTATCTCACTGTAGCCAATTGAGAGGGAAACAGACATCTTCCTCCCTGTCATCTGTTTCAAGGGAAAAGGGAGGGGAGGTCAGGGTGCTTTTCTTCAGTGAATTTGGCCAGCAGCGCTCAGTTTGAATCTCCGATTTGGAAATTCAACACAGGAACACAGGAAAGCTGAGACTGAAACCACCCATGGAACAGTGTACTGAGTAACATCATCTGCTGGCCTATCTGGAAACTACATGGACAAAAACTGTTTGCATTCTCTGTATCCAACTCGTTTGAAAATCTGTGCCTCACTAGTGAATCCTTGGCCTGATTTTGAAAACTTAAGCTGGGCAATTTTAAAGACTGAGAATAAGGTGAACTAAATATCAAAGAAAAGCTGTGGAAAAAAAAAAAAAAAACAATAGGCAAGAGAGAAAAAGTAGCCATCAGAGTAAACACACCGACATATTCAGATGCCTAAACATCAATAAAAAATTACAAGCCATACTAGGAACCAGGAAGAGATGACCCAGCCAAAACAACAAACCAAATATCCTGAAGAGATACAGGATTTAATACAATTAATCAGTGATAATCACACAACTCTCCTAAATAACTTCAAAGAATTTAAAGAAAATATGACTAAAGAAATAAAGGCTATTAAGAAGAAACTGGGAGAGCATAAAGAACAATTTGAAAGCCTGCAAAGAAAAGTAACTGACCTTATGGGAATGAAAGACACAATGGATGAGATTAAAAATACATTAGAGGCACATAGGAACAGGTTTGAATTGCTTGGAGATCTGAACCAGAAAAGACAGGAGAACAGAATGAGAAGAGAATGGAAAAAATGGAGCAGAGTCTCAGGGAAGTGAATGACAATGCGAAATGCAAAAATATTTGCATTATTGTTGTCCCAGAAGGAGAGGAGAACAGAAAAGGAGCAAAAAGAATATTTGAGGAAATAATGACTGAGAACTTCCCAGTCCTTATGAAGGACATAACTATCAATATCCAAGAAGGACAGTGCACCCCAAACAGAATAAACCCGAATAGACCTACACTGAGACACCTACTATTAAGAATGACAAATATCAGAGATAAAGAGAAAATTCTGAAAGCAGCAAGAGAAAAGCAAAGCATCACATACAAGGGAAACTCGATAAGATTAAATGCCAACTTCTTATTAGAAACTATGGAGGAAAGAAGAAAGTGGTATGATGCATTTAAGGTACTGAAAGAGAAAAACTGCCAGTCAAAAATTCTGATCTGGCAAAGCTGCCCTTCAAAAATGAGGGTGAGGTCAAAGTCTTCACAGACAAACAAAAAATGATAGACTATGCTAGCAAAAAAGACCAGATTTTCAAGAGATATTAAAGGGGGTGCTGCAGCCTGAAAGGAAAAAACAAGGGTGAGAGATTTGAAGAAGAGTTTAGAAATAAAGATTATTAGGAAGGGTAAACTCAGGGGTAAAAAGACAGACAATAGAGCAATATGACAACAGAGAGATGAAGACCAAAATGGATGAAGCAACTATAACTTATCAAGTAGCCCTTCACATCTATCCAATGAACCCTGAAATATGGAAAGAAGACCTTACTTGGGCAAGAACACTCCAGGAGCAGCAGAAAGTGGCACAGATGATTAAAAAGAGTGAATCAGCAGCCGAAGTAACAGGTTTCTCACCAAAGTCAATTCCTGGCTGTGACTTTGAAAGTGATGAGATAGTTGCTGTTTGTGCAGCTCTTGCTGAGAAACATTAGACAGCTTCTACAAACAAAACAATGGTTACTGTGTCTGCTTCTGGGACTGCAGAGATTGTAACTGAGAAGGAAGATGGTGCTCCAACACCACATGGCTCTGTTTTTATCAAGCCCAATGAAGGAAAATGCATAGCATGAATTATTTGAAACTGTCTTTTTTGATTATCATTTAAAGTTTTAGACATAGGGATATATATTCTGGAGAAACAGGGCAAAACTCCTGTTCGTAAGAAACGTTTTTCAGATGAAGCATATAAATTTAAATGGTAGCATTTATTGTATAGTGTTTGGACTATGCTTTGATAAGTTATGGGTTATATTTAAGATGAGAATTCTGAGCAAATATTTTTGATGTATAAATTTAATCCAAATATATAGATGGATACATTTTAAAGACACAACTTGAAAAGCAAATTCTTGAATAGTAAATAACTTGGTCAGTGTTATTAAAATGTTGACTCATTGACTTTTGTTTTATGATAAAGAAATAAGTGATTGCTTTCTCCCCTACGAATATACTGCTGTTACTATTCACTCTGTTTTACTGGCTCCAGCAGAGTAAGTTTGTCAAAAGGCTTAAATATTTTTAATATTCATTTTGATTCAAAGTTGTGGTTTTGTTATATATAGAATCTTTGAAAGTTCAGCCAAAAATGCATGCAAATGAGAACATTTTGAAGTTTCTCTTAATTCTGATTTGTGCTTAAGTTTTTGGCTTTAAAGAAGTTATAATAAAGGTAGTTGCCTCCTCCAGTATTTGTTAGATGTATGAAGTACTGATAAATGTCACAATTTTTTTAGATTATTACTGTAGGAAGGTTAGCCCTTACCAAAAGTGAGTCATTTTTTAAATGTGCATTTTTCAATAAGTGGGTTTTACAGATACATCATAATAAATTGTACTGTTATATTTTTAAAAAATAGGGGATGATATGGGGAGAGAGGGGTATACATGGGAATCCCTCATACTTTCAATGTAACTTTTCTGTAATCTAAAACCTCTTTAAAAATAAAGTTTATTATATTTTAAAAAATTAACAAGGAACAGTAAATTTTGTAAAATTTAAGCATTAATATTTGTTTTCTGCAAAATTTAATAACGAAAGTACTTCTAAAATCTACTACTTTAAAACTATTATCTGCCAGTCACTGATAAAAACATCTTCTTTTAAGCATTTATTGTCATGTCTCTGAATTTAAATAGATTAAATATCATTACTTATTGTCTTAGTTTGCCAAAGGCTGCCAATGCAAAGTACCAAAAAAGGGTTGGCTTTTGAAATGGGAATTTTATTTGGATAAAAGCTTACATTTATGATACTGTGAAAATGTCCAAATCAAGGCATCATTAGAGATGTTTTCTAACCAAAGTCAGCTCTGGCAGTCCTGGTGTCCCGCCAAGTGATTAGGCAAAATGGCAGCCGATCTCTGCAGAGGTCCCTGCCTTCCCCTCAAGGCTCACTGTCTCCTAGAGCTCAGCTGTGGGCAATCACGTGTATGGCTCACCTCTTCAGCCTTGAGCTGCTCTGTGGGCCCAGCCTCTCAGAGGCTTCCTGCTTCAGCTTTGGCTGCTAGCAGTCCTTGAGTTCTCTCACATGGCAGGGTCAAAATGGCTTTTTCCTTTTTTTAATGTCTCTTGTGTTCTCAGTTTATGTAAGACCCAGCAGGAGGGCGGAGACCTAACCTGGGTCATGTCTCAATGATGTTTGTAGTCCAAACAAAACTCTAAAGCAATCTAATCAAAAGTGATTTAATTAAGGTTTCCTTAACTGAATCTAATCAAAAGGGCCCATCTACACCTTGTTTACATGCAGGCACAGGAATGGGTTAGCTTAAGAACATAATTTTCTGGGGTCTACAAAAGACAAACCAGGACACTTATTCATTGTAGGATGCATTATTTAACCACAATATTATTTCCATTTGTTTATACTGTTGGTTTTAAGAGACATAAACCTAGCAAGAAGTTAACAAGTATTTTGCATGGCTATCCAGGTACTTTATTAATTGATTGTATAACCTAATATATTTTGATTCAACTGCAATCAAAATCTAAAGTCATTTTATTTGATTAAATCCAGTTTTAATATGGTCAGCCAACTCCAGTAGCCACAAGTTTATGGAGGGTGGAAGTCTGAGTATTAGGCATCTTGAAATATAACTGAAAATAACACCATAAAAAAGATAATTATGGCAGCATATACACTTTGTTTTGATTCAATTATTTTGCTAACTGTTGCTTTTAGAAGTGCTATTTCCATTAATGTATACTGAAATATTAACTTTAAGATTGAGCCAGATTAATTCACAATTAAAAATTCAGGCTGCCCCAATTCTATGATGTCATTTTGATCCAATTATATCATTTGGAAGCTTGCAGATACTCTCTAGAGTCATGAAAACGCTTTCCTGACTCTAAGACTAAGAGTCAGGAAAAATTTTGATGAAATGTCAGAAGAATTTGAACTTTAATTTTACTCAAACTGAAAGTTGAATAGTTTTTTTAAGAATGACAATTAAATTTTTATTTTAAATTTCCTTTTTCTTCTCCTTTTTCCTGCATACTTTCTCTTTATATTGACCTTAGTTTCAGGCATTCCAATAAAAAATATACTAACTGGTGACTCTCTTCACCTATTATAACATAACTGCTTTATGAATAGAGCATACATCAAGGCTGACAGTCATTTTAGTACCCTTATGAATCTTGGCAGTATAAACTATTGTTAGAAATTATGAAATTCATGAAAATTAAAATTTACCTCTTGTCAAATGTGACAAAAACTAGTTATTAAAAAATGGCATGCATACTTTAGTGCATTGCTTTTGGTAGATCTAAGGGATCTTGGATTGGAGTGGACCTCAAACATATGTATATAGTCCACATTCATGATTTAATTAGTATATACTTACTATAATTATTGTGCATACGTTGACATACATAAGTCATCAGGTAAGGGATGAGGTGTGTGAATGTGAGTAGTTAGTTAATATTATATATGGCATGGAATCCTTCACTGAGATGTCATTTGATCAGAAACCCTCAAAGAAATGAAGGAGCTTGCCATGGAGATATCTGGGTGAAGCGCATTCTAGGCAGAATGTATTTTGCGTGTGTGAAGAATAATAGGAGACCTGTAGTGCTGGAGCATAAGGAAATGAGGGATATGTGTGGGAAGAAGACAGCCAGGGGCTAGTTTATGTAGCGCCATGAAGACTATTAAAAATCTTTAGAGCTTACTCTGTAAAGATTAACATGGAAGTCATTCAAACAGTTACTTTAATTAAAATAAATCTTTCATCCTGGGCACATTTGATCACTGAATAACTTAGGCCCTGAAGAGGAAGTCTTCGGGCAGTTCAGCGACCAAAGAGAGCTAAGCATTTTTGTTACAAGTCCATGTTAAAAAATATCCAGTACAATTTTTTTTAAATACCAAAAGGTCCCTCCATTATTTATTGTAAGTTGTTCCCATGCAAAAGCTAATGTGCTTTTACTTTGTATCACATTATGCTATTGGACAAGGCCACTAGAAAACCAAAATGCAATACAGTAATAAAAAGAAGTGGATTTTTTTTCTTTACCCTTCCTCATTAAAGTTACCTTGGTTTTCTAGTTCAGTGACAAAGATATTCTCAAAACATCTTTCATGTTAATGATTATCAGGCAATAAGCATGTTTTCATTAATAAGTTTATATTTTCATTATAAATTCATTATAAATTAGTTTATATTTTCATTAATTAGTGCTTTTAACTGTTGGTTTTGTATGTTATTCATAGAAACAGAATGAAAGGTGATGGAATAGCAATTAAAATATGTATATAATAACAATTAGGTGTGGGGAAATATCTACAAAATGAAAACGTTACTGAAAGGTAATGATTTAACAGTTTTCAATACCTTTTTATATATGGATATTGAGCAAAATTGTTTATAATTAGAAAGTTCAGGGAAATTATTTTTTACAAAGTACATTTCAACTAACCTTCAATATTCATCTCACAGAAGAAGCCCAATATAGGTTTGGGAATGGAGTAAGCATCCCTCTAGAGAGTATGAAAGGCTCAACTCAGCAAAAAAAATTGACAAAAAAAATATTATTCTTTGTTAAATGGAAGTTTCAACTCAGTATCTCATAGTTCTAAAACCATTAAATAAAATAGAGGCAAAGCTTTAAGATAAAGAATGTTTGTCTGTCTATCTATCTATCTATGAAGACATGTTGAAATGTTTAAATGTTGAATGTGTTCATAGTAAGATTTAAAAAACCAAATTCTCCTCCCTTTTCATCCACATTTCTCAGAAGAATAGTTGACATTCACTGCCTCCATTTCTTCAACCACATCTCTCAACATCTCACTACAATCTGCTGGAACTACCTCCATTTAAGTAAGCACTAGCCTCTAGACTGCTAATGGGCATTTTTCAGTCTATGAATTTTGTAACTTCTTCCTTCTTGAAATTCCACATTTCCTTGTCAAAGTCCATTTTCTTCTCAATCTCCTTCATAGGTTCTTTATATTCTGATCATCCCAGGATCCTGCAAATCCCCTTCTCCCTCTATACAAACTCCCTCATCAGTATTATTCACTCTCTTTGAAAAAATTCACTATGTATATGTGGAAAAACCTCAGCTATTTTACAGGGTAACATTTAAGCCCTTCCCATGGTGCCCCAGACCTTCTGGCATAGACACCCAGCTTCACTTCACTTTTGCTTCACACAGCACATTCCAGCATCTCATTTCATCTTTGTGCCAACTGGGTTATTTCTCTCTTTCCTGTCTCACTATTGCTGCCAACCCTCTAAATATTGGGCTGATATCCCCTCCTCAATCAGTAAGAGTTAGCTCAGATGGAAACTTCTCTAGGGACTCTTCCTGAGAACTTCATTCTCAGTTATGTTATGTGTCTTTTCTCTGCTCCTTGTTATGAAATAATAATTCAGACATACCTAAATGAATTAAAATAAAGTAGGGACTTTTTTCCACATGTGATGCTGCCTGAGCATCTCCGAGGTTGGTAGGAACAGAAGGGGCTTTTTCACTGTCGTGCTGCCTCAACATCTTAGGCTCTATCATTAGGTCCCTTGTGATCACCCCTGACACCTGCTTACACAGGATAAAAAGCTTTTCCCTCTCCTCCTTGCAGCCTACCTGGGTTCGCTCCCCCAGGAAAGTCAAATACAAACCCTTCAATCCCCATTCTTTCTTGACAACCTGCTACCGCCTCACCTCTATATCACTATAAAGGCAGAGTCCCCAGGTCCACTGCAACCTCTTACACCCCAGCTGCTTGGTTGAGCCGACGCTCCTGACGTTTCCCAGTGTGGCTCTGTGAGGCCTGCCATTCCTCTCTATTCCAGGATCTGTGAGTACTAACTTTTCTTTCATACATCTCTGGTGTCCCCTGTCCTTGCCACACCTGACTCTCTATATAAAGAGGCTTACAATACAAGAAGTATTCTGAATGTCATTACAGGCTGCTTCTGATTTATAAATATTACTGAAGTGACTTCCAAAACAACTTAATCAGAATCTTTGTGTAGAGTGGCTTAAAATTAATTCATTTTTGACAAGCATCCTTGACTGTGAAAGTGACCAAAATTCTCCTTCCCTTCTGCTAGGAACTGAATCTTGTCTCATATAAAGGCATGCAGAAGTCCTAAACCCTAGTGCTGAGTGTGTGAACACATTTGCATGTAGAACCTCTTAAGATTTTATCAAATAAGACATGGCCAAACTGAAAA
>JAQZBX010077983.1:0-14195 GCA_029593785.1 Cabassous unicinctus
CTCTGGGCTTCCAGTCTTCTCTCTATCCTGGATAGAGCTCATGTCTTTCTGGGCTTTCTATATCAGCTGCAAACTATCAGGCAAAGCGTTCATCTCTCCCTGGGGCCCCAGGATAAAAAATGATAGAGCTTTTTCTCTTCCCATATGTCTTCTTGAGTGAGTTTTCATTTATATAGTCCCACCAATGTGACAGGGACTCAACCTGAGTCACACCCTACTGATGTGGTTCAATAAAAGCCCTAATCTTAACCGATAATTTAATCAAGGGTCCCTCAACTGAATTCAGTATATTCAAGGGGTATCACACCCAGGAGATAGCTTATTTTACAAACATAATCATTCTCTTTTGGGGATTCATAAATAATCTCAAACTGCTACAGTCTATTCTCTGAATCCCAGAGAGACATTACAGTATTCAAAAAAATCTTAAATCCTATCAGTAGCAATGCTAAATACAAAATCACATCAAAATCAGTGATAGAAATATAGTTTGTCTTGGGGTAAAGTCCCCTCTGGCTATAGACCTGTGAAACTTAAAAAATCTTTATCTGCTTCCAATATACAGAGGGATAGACATAGGATAAACATTCTACAAGGAGAATTTGGGAGGAAAATGTGCATCAAAGGTCCCCAAAACTTCTGCAAACATTGCAGGGCATATTCCATTAGATTTCAAAATCTGAGAGTCATTCTTAAGATGATAGTTTCTTCTCCTTGGAGTCTCTAGAGTACCTACCCTTTCCACAGGCTTTCCCAAAGGCCATTTTCTTGGTTACACCCTCATCAATCCTCTGATTGGCAACCAAGCTCCAGATATCACCCTCCAAGAACATTGGGGTGATGGCCATTCTTTCCCTAATCTCTGGGGTACAGTCAACCTTCTTAGTACAATGAGGTGGTGGCAACATTCTCCCTAATCTCTGGCAGACAGACCCACCCTGCTCGGAACAGTGAGGTGGTAACCTGGCCATCCCTAATCTATGGAGAACAGGCCCACCGCCCTCAGAGCAATGAAGTGGTGACCTTACTCTCCCCAACCACCAGGGAATGCCCTCCACCCTCTCTGTAGCGTGGGGCAGCAAAATTCTTCCTGAACAACAGGCTGGACAATCCACCCTATCCAAATACAGAGGCAAACTCACCCTCTTCATACATATGTGTGGGGTTCCTCTCTTGGCCCAAGGAGATGTCTTAATTCCAGACCTCAGCTTCCATGATTTTCCCCTTAAAGCTATTTTCTCTTCCATCTCTCCCCTCCATGTGCATTTTAGTCCAGGCTGACTGTGGTTTTGTTCAGACAGATATCACAAAATGTTTATTGGTTCAGCATGCAGGAAGTAGGGATCCAAACAATCAGACAGTAAGACTTTCCACAAGTCTTTCCTGGATAACTGCATTTTCAATCCTAACTTACAAGTTCCAAGTTTAATCCGTCAAATGGGGCCCTATCATATGGGGGCTTGATTTCCAGAGGCTTGGAATTTCAGGCATTAGTTTCTGGTTTATCTGAGCCCAACAATTCAATTCTCTGCTTATCTCTTTCCTCTCATATTTTACTATAAGCTGCAAGAAGAAGCCAGGCCACATTCTCCAATTTTACTTTTAAAAGATCTTCAGCTAAATGTCCAGGTTCATCAATTTCAAATTTTGCCTCCCATATAACATCAGGAGTCAATCTTGCTAATTTCTCTGCAACTTTATAACATGGATAGCCTTTCCTCTAGTTTCCAATAATAGTTTCATCATGCTTGCAGAGCAGCCATGCTGTCCCCAAACACTGGGGTGAAGGCTCCAACATCTTCAAGCATTGAGGTTATAGCCAGTCTCCACCAGGTCAACCATCAGGGTTGCAGCCAGCATTCCCAGAATCCCCCACACATCTGAGAAACCTGGGGTGGTAACACTTCCAGATAAGTGGGCAGAAGTCCAAGTCTCTCCAAGTTCCAAGAGATTTGCTTCCTTGGCACAGGAGTATGTCTTTAACCCCAACCTCAGCTTCTATGGTTCTGCCTTTGAAGTCATTTTTTCTTAAGCCTGTTCCTTTTCTTCATGTAGTACAGAGGGATCCAAACCTTCAAACAGTAGGACTTTCCATAGATCCTTCCTGTATTTCTGCACTTCAAATCCTGACTTGGACTGATATGGCTGACTGGTTCTATGTCAGTTAAACTCTCACATGGAGCACTACTCTCTGAGGACTCATGTTCCAGAAGCTCAGAATTTTCCAAACCATCAATTTCTGGTTTCTTTTTTCACAGGAGTTTGGTTCTCAGCTTAGCTCTTCCCTCTTACATTTTACTATAAACTACAAGGGGAAATCAGGCTGCACTTTCTACTTTTAGTTTGGAAATGTCCTTAGCTATCTCTTCAGGCTGATCACTTTTAAATTCTGCCTTCCATCCAACATCAGGACTCAACTTTTCCAACTTCTATGCCACTTTAAAATAAGGTTCATTTTTTCTTCCAATTTGCAACAACACATTCATCATTTCAGTTTAGAGTCTCATTGGAAGTAGCTTTTTCATCCATATTTCTACCAAAAGTCTCTTCAAAGCAATCTAAGTCTTTTCTGTCATGCACCTCACAATTCTTCCTGCCTCTACTCATGAACAAATTGCAAAGCCTTTTAAAACATTTTGGGTATTTTCAATAGCAGCACTCCACTTTCCTGGTACCAAAAATCTGTTTTAGTTTGCTAGGCTGCCAAAAACAGAAACCATTGGATTAGCTTTAACTATGGAAATTTATTGGCTTACAGTTTTGAATCCATGAAAATTTCCAAATAAAGGCATCATGAAGATGATGCTTTCTTCCTGAAGAGCAGCTGTCAGTTATCCTGGACTCCTCTGTCACTTGGCAAGGCACGTGGTGACATCTGCTAGTCTCTCCTTTCTCTTCTGTTGCTGTTGCTTTTACCTTCTGGCTTCTGTGGCTTTCGCTCTTTTTTTCTGAATTTCATTCTCTTATAAAGGACTCCACTAAGAGGATTAATATCCACCCTGAATGAGGTGGGTCACATCTTTATTTGAGATCTTACTCACAAAAAGATCCTATTTACAATGTGTCCACACCATCAGGAATGGATTAACTTTCAGAACATGATTTACTGGGCTACATAGAGTTCCAAACCATCACAATACCAAAGTCACACTGATTATTTTTTGGACTTATTTTTCATTGGCTTTACAATTAATTTACAATTAATTATGTGATTTTAATGCCAAGAACTAGCATTTTTCTTACATAGTTAGATACATATCAAATCAGTCAGTTTTCCAGTTTCTTTAATTTTACTTTTACTTCAAACAATTAGTATTTTGCTAGCAGACAGATGGCATTTTAGGTTGCCATATTGATAAAAATATAATGCAATAATGTAAGGAAATTTGGACTTTGTGATGATTTAAAAATATAACACATCCAGTAGTCAGTTTTCTTAATTCAATTTACTAATCTATATATTGAGGAAAAGAATAAAGGGTGTAAATTATGAATTATATTTAATGAATATCGTGTGTAGTCATTTTAAAAACCCATCTTCAAATATCACTTTCACTTCTCCACAGAATTACTTTCCTACCTTTTATGTATCTTTTAAGAATTATTTTGAATTAAATGTCTCAAGCCATCAAAATATAAATAAAATTTTGTTTAAAACTGTATAAAGAGCATAGTTATATTTACACTATGTATTGTACCTGCCACTCATTTAAAAGATCAATGGATATCAAACATTTCAAATAAGAAACCTAGAAATAAAAATTAGGTAGAATAATCCCATTTATATATTTTTTCAAAAAATATGCTTCTTAATACATAATCACAGAATGTTATTTCCTAAAGTAGACTTTGGACCCATTGGAAACATTTCTCTGCATGTTTCTAAGAGACGAATAGATTAAAAATGACTTTACAGAGAGTTTCATTATCTCCTACTTCCAGCTAGGATGATTACATGTAGAATTATTCTACCCTCAGTCTTAAAGAAAATCCAGACTTTAGAAAAATGCTAAAAGCCTTTAGTTCTATAATGAAATCAATCTACATTCCACTATAAAAAACATAGAAAAATAATTTCATCATTTATGAAACATTTCTGTTAATATTAATATCATACCTTTAATTGATTCCTCTGGACATTCAATCAACTCAACATATTCAATTTTACTGAGAACATAACTGTGAATATACTCAAAAGTTTCAAAGAGTATAACTGTTAAAAGCATAGACAGGAAATTATGGTCATTAAATCTCATGCAGTTTCAGCTACTTTTGAAAGTATTTTGACATTCTGTAAATATATTAAAGAACCCTTGACATAAAAATTGTATGCTAAGTTAAACTGTATTATTTATTTTTTGAAAAGCATTCATCCTTGACAGGGAATACTTTCAAAGGGAACTTGCTGATGTGAGTTAAGATACCTGTGAGTATAATATGTGTGCTATACAATTTACATGGATTTTTTGGGAAAAATTTCTATCCAAAGATTGTATTAACTCTCTTTAAAATCTCACGGCCCTTTTGAAATTCAGATAAATTACTTTATTGCTACCTCTACACTTTGACAAATTATATGCAGATATTCAATAAATAGGCAAGTGACACTACTCAGAGTTAGAAAACAAAATTGTTTCCATTCAGTGTAGCATTTTGAGTGAAACATCCTCCATGAGAATAAATACCATAATTCCCAATTATTTATCAACATAACTCTACTAACATCATCCAATAGCAAGGAAAACTACCATAACTCTAGCCCCAAAATTTCAGTTTGTCTAATATATAACCACCGATATCACTGTAAATAGTGATGAATATTTAGGTATACTTTCCTCTTTATTTTCACTTGTTAAATCCAGAATTGCCAAACAGTTATTCACACTAGGTGTCTGATTTTTCATCACTTTATCACTTTCCAATTCAGAATTCCTAATTTTGAAATATTCCCCTTTGCGTTTTAAAATGTATTTGAGAACAAATTCTAAGCCCATTTCTATTTTGAGACAAAAGAATTAGAAGTGAATTTGTAGTAGCTGCACCTTATATTTATTCATGAAAAAATTGCTTTGTTTTAAAGTACTTTATTTTATAGAGCAGATTGTTATTTCATTCAACTAAGTTAGTGGTATAAGACACTTTTTGTACTGTTCCCTCATGGAATCTTTGAACAACTAACAAAAACTGGATAAACCATGTTTCACAAATCTCCCGGAAATAGCTTTAGGGATATAGTAAATGGATTAAAACCAAATCAAGAAAACAAAACTTTGGTTGTGCAGGGCAATGCTTAAGCTATGGTGTGGACTATAGTCCACGGTTGGTGGCAGTGCTTCAATGTGTGTTCATTGGTTGTCATAGATGTACCACACTAGTGAAAGGTGTTGTTGATGTGGGGATGTGCGGGAGGGGGAGTGGTGGAGCATATGGGAGTCCCCAGTACTTTTTGTGTAAGATTTGTTTAATCTGGAGATTCTTTAAAAATAAAATAAAAAAATAGTAAAAAGAAAAACAAAAAAAAACCTGCATGCACACACACACACAAATACTAGTAAAACTGGGGGATTCTGAAGAAGATCCATGCACTGTATCAATGTTAATATCCTGGTTATGATATTGTGATACTGTACTATAGTTTTACAGGATGTTTCCTGGGAAAACTGGGTAAAGGGTACACGGGGAACTCTCTGTTTTATTTCTTACTCTAATGTGAATCTACAATTTTCTCAAAATAAAAAGTTTACAATTAAAAGGAAAAAAAAAAATGGTAGGAGAAACTCCTGGTGCCCTTGCTGGCTCTTTGCCCCACTCTTCCTAGTTTGATATGGAGCTATCCAGAACTCCATTCTGAGTCCCTGGCCCTATTCTGGAGGGAGCAGAGAAGTTGTTATGGGAATGCTGGATGACTGTATGTCAGTGCCAATCTGTTGGGTGTTAGCCTGAAAGACTGAACCAGGACAGTCCTCTACCCTAGGAGTATATTCTCCTAGAATTGACTGTACAGCCAGAAACAGTTTACAGACAGCTAAAACAGTGTAAGAAACAGTTATTTTAAAGAATGGGGCAAAAGGTTAACAGCTTTAAGACATATACTAGAACACTCAGGAGGAGGACAAATTCTATTTAATAGGTAATCAAGGACCATTCTGATTCATGTAAATGGGAACATTCTTAGGGACATGAGAAAGCAAAATCTCAGGGCAAGACAAGACTCAAAAAAGATTGAGAGGAATCTGCACTTCACTTTCACCTCAGAATGATCTTGATAGGAGGGCTAAACAGTGAAGAAAACATGAGCCAATGTAGAGCCAATTTGCAAAGACTGTGAAAGGTTTTTGTGTGTGCATGTTGGTTTGTTTGTTTTGTTAGGTTCTGTCACTCATAGAAATAATTTGTTAAATCAGTAGCTGGATACAAACTTATGGAATAGACAAATAAGGTACTAAATACCATGGTTAATATATAAAATAGCAAAATTTGCAATATGTAAAAAAAATTTCAATTAAAAATATAGGAAATGATGACCAGTGCATGGGAACCAGATAATTCAAACCTATCAATAACAGAGACTTTACATTGAACATAGCAGAAAGACTTTTTAAAAAAGATCTTCACTATGGTCAGGGAAATAAAAACACAGAGAATAAAAAAAATCAGAAAAATAATCAAATAGTATGAGAAACTCAATTAGGAGATAGAAATTTTAAAAAGGAATCAAACTGCAATATTGGAGTTGGAGACTACAGTAATTGAAATGAGAAATTCACTTAGAGGTTTTCAAAAGCAGATTGGAGCCAGAAGAAGAATCAGTGAACTGAAAGACAAGACGATTACCATGATACAGGCTGAGGGTCAGAAAGAAAAAAAGAATGAAAAAATGAACAGTGCCAAAGACACCTGTGGGATACCATCAAGTGTACCAATATATAGATTATAGGAGTCCCAGAAGAAGAAGAAAGTGAGAAATGAATAGAAAGAATATTCAAACAAATAATGGCACAAAACTCCCCAAATTTAGTAAAAGACATTAATATGCACACTCAGCAAACACAGTAAACTCCAAACAGGATAAAATCCAGGATAATCATGTCCAAACATATAAGAGTCTATTGGTCAAATGCCAAGGACAAAGAAAGAGTAGTTAAAGTTGCAAGAGAAAAGCAACATGTTGCATACAAGGGAACCCCAACAAGATTAAGTGCCAAATTTGCATTAGAAACCATGGAAGCAAGAAGACAGTGGGATGAAATATTTAAAGTCCTGATAGAAAACAAAATGCTAACCAAAAACTTTATATCTGGAGAGTATTTCTTTAAAAAATGAGATACAGCTTAAGACTTCCTCAGTCAAAGTAAACCTGAGAGAGTTTGTCACCACCAGACCTGTCCTAAAGCAATGCTAAGGGGAGTTTTTCAGAATGAAAGGAAAGGACACTAGACAGTGTATCAAAGTGACAGGAAAAAATAAAGACCTTCAGTGAAGATTACCATATAGGTAACAATAAATGCAAGTATTATTGTATTGTTTTCTTTTGATATTGAATTCCACTTTTTATTTCTTAGAGGTTCCAAAATGTAAATTCATATAAAGCAATGATAAATCTATAATTTTGGTGATGCAATGCATAAAGATATAGCTTCTAATGTGTACAACCAAAAGGGGTGGGAACAGAGGAGTATAAGAACAGTGTTTTTGTATGCCATTGAAGACACAGTTATCAAATCAAGCATAAGTCTTATAGATATAGGATGTTATAGGATGTTAAATTTAAGCCCCATGGAAAGTACAAAGAAAATATTGGAAAAATATATACAGAATGGAATTAGAAGGAACTCAATCTATGAAAGTCAGCATTAACAGAAGAATTTAGGGACAAAAAAGTGGTATAGGACTTACAAAGATCAAATGGCAAAATGACAGAAGAACGTCTTACATTATCAGTAATTACTTCAGCTGTAAGTAGATTACATGCTCCAGTCAAAAGGCAGAGATTGGCACAATAGATTAAAATGCATTACCAATTTATATGCTATTTACGAGAGACTCACCTAAAATTCAAAGACACCATTAGGTTGCAAGTGATAGGATAGGCAAACAAACAAATATACCATAAAAATAGTAATAAAAAGAAAGCTGGTATTGCTATAGTAATATCAGATAAAATAGGCTTTGTAATTTCAGATATGCTAGGCTTTATGACAAAAACATTTAAAAGGAACATGAAAGTCACTACATATTGATAAAAGGGTCAAGTAGACTTAACTATAAATATTTATGCACCCAAAATATAAGTTGCAAACATTTAAGGGAATAAATAGATGGTTCAACATAAATAATGAGACTTCAATACACCACTTTCAATAATGGATAGAACATCTAGGCAGAATACCACTAAGGAAACAGAAGACTTGAATGATACCCTAAACCAGTTAATTCTAACGGTTAAATATGTCTTCACCCAAAGGCAGCAGAATACAATTTCTTCTCTAGGGCACATGGGTCATTCTATAGTGTAGACTATATGTTAGATCACAAAACAAGTTTTAATAAATTAAAAAATATTAAATGTATGCTAGATATCTTCTTTGTTCATTATGGAATGAGGCTAGAAATCACTAACAGAGGCAGAAGTGGAAAATTCACAAATATTTGGAAATTAAGCAACACTTTTAAACAAAGTCTTGAAGAAACATCAAAAAAGAAATTAGAAAATACCTTATGGTGAATCGAAATGAAAACATCACATACCAAATTTATGGAATGCAGCAAAGGCAGGGATGGGAGTAAAATTCATAGCTATAAATGCTTATATTTTAAAAAAGAAAAAAATACATAAGACAAACTCAAATAAGAGACCTAACATCACAACTGTAAAATCTGGAAAAACTAAGAGAAACTAAATCCAACGTGTGGAGAAGAAAGGAAATAACAAAGAGTAGAGTAGAGGTAAAAAATATAGAGTATAAAAGCACAATAGAGAGTTGATTAAATCAAAAGTTGGTTCTCTGAAAAGGACAATAAAATCAACAAACATTTAGCAAGGCTGGAACAAAAAACATAAAAACCATAGAGGATGCAAATAAGTAAAATCAGAAATGAAAGGGAGGACTTACTACTAACTGTACAGTAATAAAAAAAGAATATAAGACTATATTATGAACAATTGCACCCAACATATAAGGTAACTTAGGTGAAATGGACAAGTTATTAAAAATGCACAAAGTACTTACACTGAATATAAAAGAAATAGAAGTTCTCAAAAGAACAGTAACAAGGAAAGAGATTGAATCTATAACTAAAACCTCCCAACAAAGAAAAGTCCAGGGCCAGATGGCTTCGCTAGTGAATTTTACTAAACATTCCAAGAAAAGAATTAATATTCTCAAATTCTTACAAAAATTTTGAGAGAAGGGAATACTGCCTAGCATTTTCTATGAGGCCATAATTATCTTAATACCAAAGCCAGATAAATATACATAAGAAAAGAAAATTACAGACCAAAATCCCTTATGAATGCAGATGCAAAAATTCTTAGCGAAAAAATGCAATAGCACATTAAATAATTATACTTCATGATTGTGGAGTGAGTTGCTGTGTGGTTCATCATGGAAAAATAGGCTCAGGTACAACAGAGGCTCCCAGCAAATGGATGCTTTTTGCTTGCAGGGTACAGGGGCATAAAAGAATACGGGGAAATGATCTCAATTTGACTGGTTCTCCAGGGAGTCCGATTGCTCAGGTCAGGGTCAGTGGATGGCAGCTCTGCATAACTCTGTTTGCACCTGAGATGAAGGACCAATTGTGGCTGGTCCTCCAAGAAGGCTAACTCCCCGGTACCTCATACATCTCTTTGTATCAAAGATAAGGAACACCTGCACTGATTGGGTGATAAGCTTTTATACACTCCATGGAGAGGGATCTCTGCCAGTGAGTAAACCTTTATACCATGGCAAGTAGCTGAGGCTGTTTTAAGATTTTTTAGCTCCCTCAGCTGCTTGTGGTCTCTTTTGAAATAGAAACGTAACAAACACCTGCATACAAACAAGCACAAATGGAGAAATAACAAACACATGCATGCAAACAAGCAAGAGGAAAAACATAACAAACATCTGCCCACAAACAAGAAAGAGGGGAAAAGGAGGGGGATAGGTGAGGGTTGGAACATGGCTACTGAGTGTGTCCTGGTTTTATGCCAGGTATGCAAGGTTATTCAAAGTAATAAAACCAAGTAATGTAAAACACCATATGAAAAGAATGAAGGGGAAAAATCACATGATCATGTAGATGCAGAAATGTCATTAGACAAATCCCAGCACCCTTCATAAAAAATATTCAGAAACCAAGGAATGAAGGAAAGTTCCTCAATATAATGAAAAGCTTATACCAAAACCCATGGCTAACATCATACTCAATGGTGAAAGGTTGGAAGCTTTTCCTCAAATATCAGAAACAAGACATATCTACCACTGATATTCAATACTTTCTAGCCAGGGAAATTAGGCAAGAAAAAATATAAAAGTAAACCAAATTGGAAGAGACATAAATCTTTACTTATTTACAAATGATGATCCAATACATAGAAAGTCCTAGGAAACATACAGAAAGTCTACTAGACCTAAGAAACAAATTCAGCAAAGTAATGGGATACAGGATTAACATGCAAAAATCAGTAGTGTTTGTATACACTAGTAATAAGCAATATGAAAGGAAATCAAGAAAAAAAAATACATCCATCACAACAAAAAGCATGACATATCTAGGAATAAATTTATCCAAGTATGTAAAGGACTTGTACATGGAAAACTACAAAACATTGCTAAAAAGAAATTAAAGAAAACCTAAGTAAGGGAAAGAAAATCTGTGTGCATATATTGGAAGCCTATATATGTTGAGATGTATTATACCCAAATAAATTTACATATTCAACTCAATTCTCATCAAACTTTCAACAGCATTCTTTGCAGAAATGGAAAAGGCATATATCAAATATATATGGAATGGGGAAGGGCCCCTAATATCTAACATCATCTTGAAAAAGAAGAATGAAGTTGGATGATTCATACCTACCAATATTACAACTTATTACAGAGCTACAGTAATCAAAACAGCATGATACTGGCACAGTGACAGACATATAGATAGACGGAATTGAACTGGAAGTAGAGAAATACATCCACATAACAATAGCCAATTTCTTTTTGGCAAGGGTACCAACTCCACTCAATGGAGAAAGAAGAGTCACTTCAACAAATGCTATTTGGAAAATTGGATATCCATATGCAAAAGAATGAAGGTGGGCCACTGTCTCACACCATATATAAAAATTAAGTCAGAATGGATCAAAGATCTAAATAGGAGAAGCCAAACTATAAAACTCATAGAAGAAAACAGAGAAGCATCTCCAGGATATTGTATCAGGCAGATTCCTTAGCCTCTCAAAGCATAAGAACTAAAGAAAAAATGGATAAATGGGACTTCATCAAAATTAAAAAATCCTGTGCATCAAAGGACTTCATCTTTAAAGTAAAAAGACACCCTACAGAAGAGAAGAAAGTATTTGGAAATCACATATCTGATATTGGTTTAATATCCAGAATATATAAAGAAATCCTACAATTCACCAACAAAAAGACTAACTCAATTATAAAATGGGCAAAACCTTGAATAGACATTTCTCCAAAGATACAAATGCTGACAAGCACATTAAAAGATTCTCAACAGCACTGGCCGTTAGAAAAATGCAAATCAAAAGAACAATAAAATATTATTTCACACGTACTAGGAAAACTTTTTCATTGTCAGTGGTAATTATGCAACTGCTGTATAAAACAATTTGGCAATACCACTGAAAGTTAAGAATATAATTACTATATGACCTGACAATCACACTGCTAGTTATATGCAAAAGAATGAAAGCGGGGAAATGATCAGATATTTGCACAGCTATTTTTAGTGACATTACTCATAATTTCCAAAAGATTTAAGCAAACCAAGTGACCATTGACAGATAAATGGATAAACATGGAATACCATTTATCCATAAAGAGGAATGAAACTCTGATACATAAAACAACATGCATAAAAATATCTTACAATGCAATAAGAATTCTTAAAACCTCACCAAAAATGGGGAAATGTTTAGAAAAAATACTTCATCAAAGAAGACAGATGCATGGCAAATAAGAATGTGAAAAATTGTTTCAACATAATTAGTATTTAAGGTAAAAAAACAAACAAACACAATGTTTTATCATATATACCCTCTAAAATGGTAAACAAGTAAAATTATTATCCACATCAACAGTTGTCAAAGATGTGCAATAATGTTATCATATTGTGGGTAAAATGGCATAAACACTTAAATATACTCTAACAGTTATTTAGATATTCAAACATTTCTTACTAGACTGATTATCCCACTCCTATGTATTTACCTAAGGAAAACTAAAACAGTCTCATTCAAAGACTGGGTTCAATACAGCTTTAATTGTAAAAACCAAAATCTAGAAACAAACTAACAAATTTTGATATAGCCATATAAAAGACTATTATTCAGTAGTGAGAAAGGATAAACTATAGAAGCATGCTACAAGGATGAGTCTCTAAATAATTATACAGAGTTTTCAAAAAGCCAGAGAAAAGGCACATACTGCACAATTCCATACATACGAAATTATAGAAAATATAACCTACTTTATAGTGACAGATGATTTCACCAGTGAATTCTACCAAACATTTAAGGAAGAATTAATACCAATTCTCCACAATCTTTTCCAGAATATAGAAGACTGAATACCTGGTATATGAATTTAGGATGCCAAAATTATCCTAATATCAAAACTAGATAAATATATTAGTAGAAAGAAAAACTACCAGCCAAAATCCCTCATGAACAAAGATGTAAAATATTTCAACAGAATACTAGCCAATTGAATTTAAAATGTTTGAAAAGGATTGCACACCATGGCCAAATTTGAAAGGCTGGTTAAACTTTCAAATATTAATCAATGTATTGCACTACATCAACAGACAAAAGAAGATAACTATCTGATCATAAAGGTAAGAAACAGTATACTTTTCTCCTAAGATCAGTAGCAAGGCAAGCAATTTTTCTCTCACCAATGCTTTTCAACATTGTATCAGAAATCCTGGCTAGTATAGTAAGGCAAGAAAAAGAAAAACAAGACATACTGATAAAAATGGTAGAAACACATGGTCTCTATTTGCAGATGACATAATTGTCTAACTAGGAAATCCCAACTTAAAAACACATGCAAATAAAAATCAAGCATAGCAAGATTGCATAAAGCATAGTTAATATACAAATCAATTGCTTTCCTATATACCAGGAATGAACAATTGGAATTTGAAATTTAAAAAATCTTTTGAAGTAACACCAAAAAATGCAGTGCTTATGTTCTGAAAAGTATAAAACACTGAAGAGAAAAATCAAAATATCTAAATAAATGAAAATATATGATCTGTTCATGGAATGGAAAGCTCAATATTGTTAAAGATGTTAGTTCTTCCCAATATCATCTACAGAGTCAAGGCAATCCCAGTCAAAATCTCAGCAAGCTATTTTGTAGATATCAAAAAATTGATTCTAAATTTATATGGGAAGGCAAGGACCCAGAATAACCATCACAATATTAAAGAAAAGAAACAGAATTTAGGAGTCATGCTACCTGATTTCAAGATTATATGAATGCTACAGTAATCAAGACAGTGTGGTATAGGCAAAATAATAGACACATAGATTAATGGAACAGAGTAATGTAGCCAGAAATAGACCTTCAAGTATAGTCAGCCAATCTTTGACAAAGGTGCCAGAATAATTTCAAAATTTTATAAAATTATAAGATGTCTTGAAGTAATTAAGAAAATAAATGTGACCTTTGCTTTGGTGACGTGTTTTTACATGTAACACAAATAGTATGATTCATCACAGGAAAAGTAATAATATGAACTTTATTAAGATTAGAAAACATGTACTCTATAAAAGCCACTGTTAATAGAGTGAAAAATGAACCAAAAAGTTTAAAGAAAATATTTGCAAAACACCTTACTATAAACAAACAAAATTATACAAAATAGAACACTTTAAACTCAAAGAAAACAAAAACAGCCAATTAAAAATGAGCAAAAAACCAGAAACATCACTAAAGAATATATACAGATGACAAAAAGCCTAT
>JAQZBX010077984.1:0-14187 GCA_029593785.1 Cabassous unicinctus
TCATCAATTCCCATTTCCTAAACAGATAAACGAGAAAGCAGCGAGGTGTGCTGTGAGGCTGGAGTCTAAACTGTAGACCCCGCCCTCACGTTACACCTACTCAAAATTTGTGAAGACATGCCGTCCACCTAACTGGAAATCACCCTGCTCCTCTGCTCCCTTCAATCCACCGGAGACCCGCCTTGGCAGAACGTGCCTTCTGCTTCGGCATCTGCCCCCACCAAGCATGAGAATGTGGCAAAACGGTGTGGCCCTGGGGCTGAAGGGAGAGCCCGGCTTCCCAGAGCGTGGCCGGGGGACGCCTCACCACTGCCTGCTGGCGCCTTGGGGACAGGCAGCCTTTTTGCCAGCGGTAAGATAACTATTTGATTCTGCAAGGACAGGAGTCTTGAGGTTTGTACGACAATCCACAGCTTTAAGTTAGGGAAAAGTAAGTTTGGAACGCAGATCTTAGTTTCCATGTCATAAAAACCTTTCTCCCTAGTGTTTTGTCCTGACAGCTCACACAAGCATATAACAGGAGAATACTACTACCTGTGGCTGGGTTTCTCTCCTGGCTTCTAAGCCTGAGTGTGTAATCTCCTCTAACTTCGCGTGACCACACGTATTTGAGACTCCTGCATCAACCTGACTCAGCCACGTTTCCTTCTGGGTGGAGAGGGAAGGCCCAGCCCTCGAGTGGCTCTCGCGCTGCCTGTGTGATAAGCGGGCTGTGATGTGGCACATCAGATGCCTGGCTCCGAGGCCGCTTGCCGCTGCGGCTGGTGATGATTCTCCCACTCGGGGACATTTCAGCTCCACACCAGGAGCCTATCTGAGCGGCGAGGGAAGGCGGTGAGGACGGGCACTTCAGAAGTTTCCCGGTTGGCTGTGGTCACCACATCATCCCAGCAGGGACTGCTCAGGAGGGGGCGGGTGAAATCAAAACAAATTTTGGCAGACTCAAGCTTAAAAGAAAAACAATACTTTCACCGAACTTAGCCTCTGCTCTCTGTCATAGAAAATTATAATAAGTACAAGAGAATTGCATTCAATTGTGGTCAAGTATTATTCTTGGAATATGCATTAGTCAGAACTGGCCTCATTAGGAGGGCACTTTTTGAAGAGCAATGTAGTGGCTGACAAAGCACGCAGACCCCTGAGAGGCGTGCGATGTGGATGAAGCTTAATGAGCTTATTGGACGTCTGATATCACTTCCATTTTAAACCAGGACTCTACCCAGGGCTTCTATTGCACCTTCAATTGACAAGAGGTGGAGAAAAACACATTTGTATGTAAACACAGAGAAAGGTTATCAAAGCGGCCACAGCCCATAAATTACAAGCAGAGACCTATCCGCTGATCCTCCAGCTCAGGCACTGGAGATTTTTTTTCCTTCTCACCAGGCAACATTTGCCCTTGCCCCTACCGTGAGATGCATGTTTTTATTTCGCTTCCCCATTTTTAATCTTTATTCTGAAAACAACAATTGTGGTTTGGATTTGCTGTGGGGCTGAATTTTACACATGCAAAGGCTCATAATTATTTTTGGAGGATCTTAAATCGTTTTTAGCTGTACGATCTGATTTGCCATCACTCTGTCAGTATCAAGTAGAGACAGTATGCATTACTGAGCATAATTAATAGGTGGGGGAAATGAAAGTAGAAAAGTAGCTTGCCCAAGCCAGCAGTACAGTTTTAGTGGTATTTGATTGAGTTAAAACTGGGATAAGAAGTAGATCCAGAGAGGCATAGCAGAAATCTTATCCACTTTTTACCCAGAGAGTGGAAAGCCTGAGTAATTAAACCTTTAATGGACCCTGTATCTTGACATTTAATGTCAGTTGCAAAATTTGGTGTCCTAGAGTAGAGAAGCCAAAAGCTCAGAAGATATAGAATCTATTGACCTGGAAGAGGTAATCTGCTGGGAACCTGGGCGCAAAGGCGCACGGGTATTTTCAGCTAATTTGGGTCTCTCCCTCAGAGGGCTGCCCTTTACTTTTAAGGGCAGGCAAATCACTTGGGCTAGATACTCCTAAAACTGCTTACGTCTCCCAGACCGGTGCTGATTGCGGATTCTAATCCTACCACTGAGATGGTTTTGTTTTGTGTGTGTGTGGTGTGTGTGTTTATGACTGCTTATAAGGGAAAAAATGACCTCCTTGAACCCAGTCGAGTTTTATTCAGATTTGAGGCGTGTTTGTAAGCTTACCTAGAACCTTCTGGGTCTGAGGTAGCGGAGGGAATACCAGTGCAGCTTGCCTAGGAGTTTACTAGTGCTGGCTTCAAACCCAGTCTTTCTCAGCATTCTGGCATCCTAGCTTCCGGCTTAAGCCAACAAGAGCCCAGGTGTGTGTAACTCGGTACTAAAATGAAGACCTAGGACTTTATTAGACCTCACATTTTCAGGTTCAATTTTATTTTGGCAGCTAGGTTTCAGGCAGGTTCTTATTTGTTTTGAACCAGGTCATCCAGCCCGTATTTTTCATCAAAGAATCTCGGTTAACTTTCATTTTTAATTCTCAGACACCCTGCTCCCCGAACCACCCACCCTGCCCCTTAATGCCCTGCTATTTTGTTCCATGTAAGGCCTGGAAATGCACTCACCTGACTCCTTGAAAATCCCTCTGGGACGGGGAGTTGCCAGCACATTAGAAATGTGATCCAAAGTCGCTCTGCTCAAGGCTGTCCTACCCAGGTTAGGCGAGATCAGGTATAAAACGAGAAAAAATGACCTCAGAGCACTTATCAGACCATCTTCTTATACGACTTTTTCTTGTTTAGTTTTTTAGTTCATTTCTTGGTTTTTCTGGGAAAAAAAATGCTGCAGTTATGTTGCTCATGCAGCCAAAAATCTGCACTTAATTGGGCACATAAAAAAAAAATAGCAGACAGGAAGTCTATTTCCTCACAGAGAGATATTGTGGTTTATGGCCTGTGCTTTAGTACTGCAAAGCCAGTGTATTATTTTATTTCTAATATACTCCTGGTAAGATGTCCCTGGCAACCAGAAAGTAACTGAAGTGCCCACCAGAAGCCCAGGTAGGGGTACTGGATTAGAAAATATTAGTTTAATCTGGGTTTGATTTTGAGTCACTCTTAAATTCCTGATTTTTTCTGCATGCTAGAGAAGTGGAGAATGCAAATATTTGTGTATGCACTGAAAAAGATAGACATATCTGTGAGGGGGACTGACCACGTCCCACAAATGGGGCTGCAGAGATTCCCCATTGGTTCTGGGAAAGCCTTTCAGTTGCTGGGCAGCTTCGCCTACACACACCCTGGCGTCTCTGCCCTTGGGAGCCAGCTTCCTGCAGGCTATCAGATTACAGAAGGGAAGGAAGCGCTGCTCTGCAGCCTGAGGGTGCTTGCTTTTCCAGTTGTCTGTCCACCTCTTTGGCTCTAGCCCTTACATTCATCCTTTCTATTTATACCTCCCATACTAGAGTGATAATAATTAAATTACCAGTAATGTGAACTCTGACTTTTAGCCTTCAGCATCTCATTCATGGATGAGTAACCTGAGACAAAAAGTAGCTCAATGATTTTCCCCCCCATCACATGCTATTCTAGTAGCAGATACAGGACCAGAGCCTACCTTCTGTGTGAATGGAAAAACCAAAATAAAACTGCAGCTCTTTGGTCACTTGGTTTGAGCTGTAAAACTTGGGGCATTTGGTTCTCTGTCCTTTCTATCTGCTTGTCTTGGGCACAATGCCTCATAATTTGGAAAAATTATATAAGCCCTAAATTTTTCCCAGGGCATGTGAGAAACTGCCATTTGTTTGTAGCAACCTAGGGTCATTAAGGTAGCGTGGGCCTAATCCCACTTAAAAGTTAAATGAGAGCTTTTGTGCAATTGCTTTGCCTTTTAATCCAGACTAAACCACAGGAATCAAGCCTTTCCCTAACCCTCTGCGCTTTACGGAAACTGAAACACACCCGGCTTGTGCAGGTATCACTAGCCCCAAACTAGAATTCTCTAATGCTCTGGTCGACTCAGTCCACGCAGAGGAATTACGTCATGCCAAGGGTTTCGGTGTGATGCTTTGGGACTAATTTTGACACTTTGTCTACCAGGGAAGAATAAAAGTTAGGGTCTCTCTCCAGTTGCTGCTCAATCCAAACTCTGTGTTGGGAGCTTGATCAAGGGGAATCAGAGAGCTTAGATCAGTCTCAGTTTCTCATGCCTCTGATTCTTTGGCTCCATTTTCAAAGGAATAATCCTAACAGGAAACAAACCATCGCGTATGGACATGGTTGGCTGTACTCAGACTTGGGAAACAATCCCCAGCTTTTGGTTGTTATATAGGAGAGTCACGTGTGGGGCTGGATATCTGTCCCGGTTGATGTGGGAATTTGGGGTTAGGGTGGGGAAGGGCTCTCTGGTTTTTACAGGAATGACTGGTTTCTCTTGTCTCTGGCTTGCTACCAACTGCCTCATACAGAAAGGGAAAATAGTGACAACAAAAATTATTATCGGGTCCCCACTCAGGCTCAGGCCTGGTTCCAGAGTTGTCATCTATGTTATCTTCTCTTATCCTCCAAGTCACTCTATAAGTAGGTTTTATTATCCTTTTTTTTTTTTAATAGATGAAGAGGGACAAAATCAAGGTCTTCCATCACCTTCAGGATAAAGTCCAAATCTCTTAACAAAGACAGGCAGCAAAGTGTAGAGGTTAAGGGCTGCCTGGCTCTGAATCCCACCCCTCCCCTTTCTAGTTATACAAGCTTAGGCAAGCTACTTAAGTTCTCTGTGTCTCAGTTTCCACATTTGCAAAATGGGGATACATTGTATGATTGTTAGATGGTTAAACATTTAAGAAATGTAAAGTGCTTAGCACAATACCTGGTACGTAGTTTTAAAGTTAGCTCAGGGGGAGCAGATGTGGCTCAAGCAGTTGAGCGCCTGCCTCCCACATGGGAGGTCCCGGGTTTGGTTCTCGGTGCCTCCTAAAGAAGACAAACAATGAGCAGAAAATGAGCTGACAACAAGCAGACAACAAGCGCAAGCAAGAAGCAAAAACAATGAGCAAACAGAAGAGGGAGCCATCTGGGGGGGGGGTCAGTTAGCTCATATAGATATTGTTACCATTATTATTTTTGTTATTATTATTATTAGCCACAGAATGTTGAAAGAGACTTTTTTATTATCTCAGATTTCAGTGAGAATCCCAAAGTTGGGAACACTAGATAAGTATCCCGACATCGTATTACAAGAGCTGCTAGATAAATTTCTACAAAAGTTACTGAAATGTGGCTGAGTGGTCCTGATGCCATCACCCACTACCACCTGTGTAGAGAAGAGACCAGACAGTCAAGAGTCCTCTGAAGCACAGAATTCCACTGATCAAGTGGGTAGTCCCGTGGCATGTCCCCTAGACAGGTAAGACGCTCCAGCATTGTGCGGCGCCTGAAGGGAGAGACGGGGAACCCCGTCGTTGGCTGACGGCTTGCTACGCCGGGGCATCTTCCGGCTCCTCTGGTGTTGGCCTGGAGCGCAGTGTGGACAAAGCATCCTGGGAAGTCTGACGTGACCCTGGAGGTCTGGAGCCTGGTGAAACAGAGACCCTGCGCTTGCTTCTTTTCCGGTGATTCTTAAGGACAACCCTTGAGGGAAGAGTGAGGAAAGAGATCTGGAATGGCACAGCTCACACTCCCCCTGTTTCAGGTGGCGAGACTGCGTGAACTTCCTGTGGGTCACGAAAATGCCTTGAAAGGCTTGGATCAGGTTAAGATGCCCTGCCGACAGCACGCGTCTGTGGACGGATTCTGTCAGGGCTAAGGAGCGGCGAGGCGGGTGGCAGCAGGTGGAAAGCCCACTGGCCGTGTGCTCTGTGGCTTGTGGCGTTTCCTGAAAATCCTACCTTGGTGCCCCAAAGAGCTCCAGCGTCTGGACGCCTGTGGCAGCCACCCAGTCAGCCTCAGGGTTAGCCACGGAGCCACGTTGGCAGGACCGGTTAGGTGGCAAACCTGTGCTTTTGTCTGCATTTCTCTATGTTCCCTTCCCTCCTCCCTGGCCATGGAATTGCCAAAGAAAGAGGGATAAAGAGTAAAGAGAGAAGGATGAAAAAGTGAAAGGATAAAGAGTGAAAGAAAAGACCACAATAACTTATCCAAAGCAGGTCCCCAAGCCACTGCTCAGGCACCTTGAGACTGAAATTTTAATTTAGACTGAACAAGTCTTTTTCATATCTAAGAATGAGTCCTAATGAACAGAACTAGACTGTTCCTTCAGCTGTAAGTAATCCTGATGCTATGGGCCCTGCCTGGGAAAATCATCAACGAGCAAGGAAAGGGGTATTCAGCAGAATGGACCTGAACTCTCAGTGTGAGTGGTTGAAAGTTTGTTGTAACTTGCCAAAGGACTACACAGCTTAGTGGTAACATTTGAATGTGAAACCAGGTCTGACTGTCAATGTAATGGAATTTCCCTGAAATTTTATGGGACAGTAACCAGAAGAATATGTCCAAAATGTGCTACAAGGGTTTGCTAAATTTGCATAACATATTCCGAAGACCTTATAGAACAAAACAGGAAAGATAAGAGAGTATTTTGGCAGGCTCTTGACTTGCCACGCGGCCCCTCAGGTAGGAAAACCATCAGGCAGGAGTCGTTAGGGCACAAAGAACTATGGGCATCTGCGTAGTCATGTACATTCATCAAGGCTATGGAATAAAAGAACTTGGAAGGACCTGGACGTCATCTGGTTAATCTTAATTGTAATGATGAGGAGACTAGACCTAGAGAGGTAAAGCTGCTTCTTTAAAGTCTCTAGGGATTAAATGAAGTCCTTTCTTTATTCCTGGTGCCTGAATCCCCTGCCTGGCTCAGCTACTTCCCTGACCCCTGCACAAGAAAGCACAGAAGAATCTCTTTCTAAAGTTCTGGAAGCGGCCTATACACCCCAGGTGCTTACGTGGGACAGTCTGGAGAGGGGCTGTCCTTTGTTGAATGCTTAGGGAAAGGAAACGGACTTCATGCAATGCTGTGCTGAATGAGGGCTAACCTGCTAGCTCAGGCTGGAGTCAACACTACTTGTGCACCGAAGGACAGCTGGACAGACTGTGGTCCTTCAACCGAAAGCTGGTGACTGTGGCCAGGTGTGAGCGGATAACCACAGGTGCTCCTTTGACAGGTGAGTGGGCTATGGGTTAGCATCCTTGTTGACGTGGGGCAGATGAGTGGAAGGGTGTCCACTAACAAAGAAACCTTCCTCTGGGGATCTAAGTAATGCTGAGTCTTAAAACCCATATCAGGACCTGAGCATTGGTTGTGCTTTCCCACACATGGAATTGAACAGAAACAAATGGCCTGGAAGGCATTCTTACAGTTACAAGGGAGTTGTATTGCCAAAGAAGGCAGAAAACTAGCCTGCCAAAACCGATGACAAATCAACCCAACTCCTGGATCCATAAATCGACCCCAGCAAGAAGCAGGCTGTGGAGCTGTGTTGGCCTCGAGAAAGAACGCTCTTCAATGTCCACTTTGGATGTGGCTGTGAAAGACAGCGGACAAGAGCAATCCTCCAGGGAGCTAAAGCCACAGCTGCCAGATAGGCTGTCTGAAGGGAGTTTCCACCATTCCTTTCCAACAGAACTTGATCATTCTTATGGACAGATGTCAGGACAGCTGTGTGTTTCCCATTTTCCCTTTTCCAGTGGGAGATTTTATTTCGGTTATTCTGCTCCCACTCCTTCATGTTACATTGAGCAGCCAGGGGAAGGTAGCTGGTCTGTTAGTCCATGGTTCACTGTATCACTCAGAGCCACCTGGATCTGCTGGAGCGGGCCTCTCGCCGCTGGTGACTCCTGGACCGTGATCTGAGGCTTTGGGTTGTATTCCTGGGCAAGGCGTTAAGGCATCCTGTGTGGAGGACGAGCAATGCTCATGTGTAAGTGTCCAAAGCATGGAAGGTGGCCAAGAGCATTCGCTATCCCTCAAGATCTGTCCTCTGCTTCTCCCTGGTTTTAGGAGCACACAAGGGCACTCAGCATGAAAACCTCTCCCAGAGGTGATGAGGTGAGGTTCTACGCTATCAGCTAGGGGCAGACGTGAAGTACATGAATTCTTAGGCATTTCTCCCTTAAAGGCGGCGGCACGTGCTTCCTCCGTCCTCCACGCCTTGCTTGGACTCTTGCTTGGATATGGTGAGGAGCCATCTTGGACAGAGAAGCCCCTCGCCATGGTGGAGCGTTCTGGAGAGCTTGTGGAGGCCTGGCCTTCCTGCCCCTGGACAGTCACATGAGAAAGAATTTCCTACCTTCGTTATGCAACAGCTGCCTCTGTTACACACAGCCAAAGCTTACCCTTTAATTCTCGCAATCTTCAATACAACCTTTAGTACATGCCATCGGGAGGTTTACAATACAGACCCTTCTTTCAATCCCTCAACATCAATATCAGTTCCTATACATGTTGGGCTAAACCATATGGAGCTAAATTATAAACTTCATGAGATCAGGGACCGTGTGTGCCTTACCACCGAATTCCTGGTACTTGGAAGGCATTCGGTAAACACTTAATGAATGTATGATCATCTTGTATATACCAAGTCTTCATTCCTTTGTTCCTTGCTAGTAACTGGTCTTTTAATTAACCAATTGATAGGTGTTTATTAAGCACTTAGATGCCTACGATTCTCTGCCTAGAAGTGTAGAGCCTAGAAACAATAATAATTAGCATGTATCGATCACTTTTTGAGTGCTAGCACCACTCCAAGTGCCTTACATGTAGAATGTTTAGCATTTCATCCTCACAACAAGCCTATGAAGTAGGTTCTATTACCAACCCATTGCTTATACATGAGGAAACTGAGGCACAGAGAGGCTAAGTGATTTTCCTAAGGTCACACAGCTAATAAAGGGAGTATATGGTCCTAAAACCCTGGCGATTTGAGCCCAGAGTCTCTGCTCCTAAGCACAATGCTCTACTGCCTTTCCAAAGAATGCTGGACATTGTTCTTCCCGTTAAACAGGTAACCTCAAAAAATTATAGTGTCTCCAATGCATGTTCTGGAAAATACGTGTTCCTATTGAAAATCACAAAGCCCACTTTAGAGGAAAAGTGTTATGCATTTGGATAAAATAGCAATTATTTTATCAGATAGTAAAATAGATCTCCCCCAAAGGCTAATTTTAATGCAATCGAATTAGCTTTCTAGTACACAAGCATATATTCTAATTTTACAAACTAGACAATTTAATTTCCTGGTCGTTAAATAAAGGAAATTTTAGAGCTTTACTAATTGTTTAATAATACTTTGGGCAAACATGGAATAGCATTTCTTCCTTTAATAACTAGGTAAAGGAGTAATTATGCCTTCTCTGAAAAGGATTGCCCAAAATGACATTAAAAATTTCTTCAAATTAAAAATGAATTTCTAAAAAGATGACTATTGTTATTCACAGTGCAATTCTTACTGGAAGTACAGTCTGTTAAAGATAAGACATTTTATAAGCAAGACCGAATTAAAAAAATAGAAGACAGGCTTACCTGCGGAAGGCTGGGGTTTAAGAGCAGCTGCAGGTGGACCACTCCTCACAGACGTCTCATGAACACTACACTTTCACTTCCAGTGAGCTGGTCCTTTCTTTCAATGAACATTCACTGAGGAAGACTGAAGGCTGGGGAAGGAAACCAAGCGGTGCCGGCAGCTGCCTCTCTCCCCCGAGGCTTTTCTTCCAAAACTGACCTTGGAGATTCTCAGGGGCTGTCAGTTTAAGAAAGCCGCTGCCTCCGTTTATCCAACCACTAGGGCAGGGGTTCTCAGGAAGGGGTCCCTGAGCCTGAACTGAAATTAAGAAGCATTCTTCTTGTGCGGACGTGTTGGTGCGGGTGTGATGCATTTATTAAATAATGCACAGTGCAGTGTGGGCTTAGTAAGGGGTCCGTGGTTTTCACACGGCTGGCGGGGGGTCCTGGAACAAAAGAGGCTCAGAGCCCCTGCTCCAGAGGCCTTCAGCGCCTTCCGGCTTCTTGCTGAAAGCGTCCTTTCCTTCTCAGCCCATTGCAGACAATGGCAGACTTTTTCAAAATGAACTTGGGTGGAAACCTTCTGCCTTAACCCAGCAGAAGGTCCCGCGGGCGGTTCAGAGCTCGCCAGGCCCCGTGTCCGGGCGCAGGTTCCCTCCCGCCGGCTCACCTTTGGCTTGGCTGGAACCCAAGGGGCACGATGCTCTCCTTCCAAGCCGAGAGTCCCAGGGGGTGCGCGGGGGACAGCTGTAGGGGAGCCTCTCCCTGCTCAGGGCCCTGGACCAGGAGGGACCTCTGCCCCTCCACGCGTGCCGAGGGGCTTTACTCTCTCCCCCAGCACGGGGGTCTTTACCGGGGCCTGAGGCGGGCGTGCTGGCCCTTCCCTCCAGGTGGGCGCCTCCCGGGGTCAGCCTGCCCGGCCTCCACCCCGCCCGAGGGGCCCCTCCCTGGGCCCTGTCTGCCCCCCACCCCAGGCCTGACTGAAGACCCTCAGCCCTCCAGGGCAGGCTGCCCCCGCGAGCCTTCGCTGACTCTCTTTAGCCTCCTTCCAGCTGTTTCCTCGTGGCAGATACTGCGTGGCTCAGGCTCTCAGGCCCCCTGACCCCCAGGAGGCCAGAGGTTTCAGCAGAGGGAACGTTAACAGCGGACGGCGACGGCGGTTAGAGCAGGAGGAGCCCATTCCCGGCCCAGCCTATGGCACATCAGGTCCCGGGATGCCGAGCAAGTGAAGACCTAACCCCCCAGCAGTGCCAGAGGCTGGGTCTGGGAGTGCGGATCTGGAAGCATCTGTGTACAGGAGATCACGGAAACGTGCATTAGACGTATATTTTATATTTGCACCTCAGCGCTGTGAATGTAAAATTGAGATAAAATTTCTAGCTTAGATAACTTCCACTGCTAGTGTCCACCATTTTAATATTTACCAGGTAATATCGTAAGGACATAAAGCTTGTTATACTCAATTGGGACAAATTTCAACAGTGAATGGCGAATCCACTGCTGAGTAAAAAACACCTAAGTTTAAAAATCAGTTCTTTTACCATATGTGTGACTGTATCCTCCCCCAACCACTTGATGTCTGACCACGTTTAGTAAAAGACAAGGCAGCTTCACTCTTCTCAGCCTCAGTTCTCCAGCTGTAAATAGGGGTAATAATAACACCTACACTGAACTCGCACTTGAAAAGTTTAAAGTAATTTAATTGCAGCAACATGCATTCAGTGCCTGAGTAGTGTCTAATGCTTAGTGACATTTAGGAAAGATCAGGTACCGTATAAAAAGACAACTAGATTTAAATATTTGTAGTCCACACCATACGTATATGTTCCAGACTTTTTGTTTTGACACTTCTTTATGCTGTGGTTTACCACGGGTAATGTACCTCTCAAATGAATGGTCCAGAGAAAAGAAAGAACTCAAACAACTCATCGTTATTTCCCAAGCTCACATTAGGGCCATGCTGAATTGTTCAAGTGATTTTCAGTCTACCAAACAGTAAAGACTCATGCTCATTGATATCTTTGTAATATATTAATTGTGATATATTTTCCTGATCTTGAAGTAATTTACATAAGCAGTCCCTTCTAAATATGAGTATTATGTTAGAGTTTAAACACAAATTTTAATTAATATCACAAAGCACTGATAATTACACTTTTGTTTAATGGTATTGGGGATAATACATGACAAGAGTAAATTGCTTTATCTTCCTGAAAATTGAAGAACTGACAGTGGTGGAAGACATTTATTCTCATACTTGGAAACCAGGTCTATCCTTCTGAAGTGTAAGTCAATAATTATTTAGTAAGTGTGGTAAATAGAGACAAAGAATCTGAGTAATTTAGTTCCCAAGATGGTGGCAGGATATTGGAATAAGAGGACGCAATCGTGGCAGCACTTTAAATTGTAGGTGTTGATCAATTTCCCCTTGTCTCCATGATTCAGAATGGCTGTCTCCACTGGGAACCGTCATTTAAAAAGTGCTCCTTTAGTTATAAGCTCAGGGATGGAAGATTCCAAAGTGTTTTACACTTGTATACTCTTCTCCGTGAATGGGTTCCTAAGAACAAGCGCCGATTTATGCTAGGTGAGGAAAATGCCCATAGGAGAACCTGATTTGATTTGTTAATGAGTGTGTATCTCCTGGGAGGTGAGGAGACGGTAGAAATTTTAGTAGACTGATAAATTATTAAACTCATTTATCATGGGACTTATTGCCAATTCCTATGGCCCCATTTTCTCCATTCTTGTGTATCATAGAGTTTCACTGCATCGTTCTCTTCAGGTCTCATGCCACGAAACCGTATTCTAGGAGGAGCTGTGTTCCAGCAGTTTCCTTCTGGCACTCGCAATAGCCGCATCTCTTTGCACGGGGTCCAAGAACAGAACCTTGCTTTACCAAACTGCGTGCCATGGCAGCTTGTGCAAAATGAGAATGGTGTGCTGCAACGTTTGTCTTTCACGATGGTTCACGCGGGGATCTTGACCTCCTGGTTACTAAATTTCTTTTCAAATCTCTTGCCCTTTGAAAAATCCAGAATTTATTTCTTGCCTCAGAGGATAATTTCCAACCCCAAACCTGAGTTTTCCCCATGATTGTTTGAGGGGTTAAAAGACTCTTCTTCCTCAATGCCCCACCCAGTGCCAATTGGAGAAAATGATTTTCAGAGAACTTTAAAGTCTTTGATCAGAACAGTGGCGTGAGCACTTTTTATAAGAAGGGAGAGGGAAGAGAAAGCTAGGACAGATACACAGGTGGGCAAAGCAGTAGCAGTCCAAGGTATAGCGTGCACTAATTAATCACCATAGCTTCTCTCAGACGAGTGATTGCTCAAAGTTTAATGTTGCTAGGCTCTTCATTCAAATATCATTTATACTTAAAAATAAGCCACAAGGATCATTGTTTTTACTTCGCATTTTTATTTAAAAAAAAAAACAACAATAAATTATCCATTTATCTCTAATGTCTTCTCAGTACATTGTAATCTTCCAAAATTGCCCACATTGAATCAGAATTCTAGTTTTGTTTTGAGTTTTTTTTTGGTCCTAAAACAGTGATGTGAACATGTCAAATGACTTAGTGGTTCATCTGGCCTAAGTAACTAAAAATGTGAATGCTTATCTGAACTTTATCTGAACTATCCTGAGTTTTCTTGGGTCTGTAAAATTGGAACTGAAATCTCATGGAAATTGGCTTTCTCAAAAAAAATTTTGGTGAGCCAGAAATTCTGTGGGAGCAGCCTTTCCCGTGATGTCTTGGCAATTTTTACCTTGGCCCCAGACAGAACCAGGAAGTTCAGAGGTAAAGGAGAATGAAAAATAATGAAATGGTAACTGATCTCTTTTTTTGGTACCTCCAGGAAAAGCTCAGTTCAAACTTCTTTTAAGAACACATTGCGTCAGTCTTAACAACAGGCCTCAGAACACGCATTAGAGGGGTTTGGTTCACTGCTGATAATTCAGCCCATCTATGGTGAAGAGAGAAAGTAAAGGTTGCTAAATTCCCTCTCGTTTTTCACACTGTTTTAGTAAAGAAGCATTTTTGGCAATGCAGCTTCTATGTGACTGGCTGATGGTTTAACCGGGACACTTTCCCTGTGGTCAGCAATGGTCTGGCAGATCATGTTAAGGGGTTAATATTGATGGTCTTCACCACCCCGCAATTCAAATAGTTGTCATCAGACAGCACATTTCTGTGCTTCCTCATATTTGGCAGTTTAGAATGTAGAATCCATTTGTAAGTGAGATCCCTCTAGAATTACATTCACAGAATCATCCTGAAAGACAGGGGTCTTCTGGCTGATTGGGCAGTAGTTCCCAGACCCTGGTCTGCCTGTGCCACTTGTAAATCGAGATGCCCTGGCCCCACCTCAGGTTACTGAGCCACACCGGCGACGGAGGAGCCCGTGGAGCTGTATTTCTGTTTAACTCCCACTGGTAATTTTGATGTGCACTGAAGTTCATACCATTGATTTAAACGGTCACCTGTGTGTCATGAAGTTTTCACCAGATTTGTAAATAGCAATTGAAAAAGACAAATTATACTAACGTAATATATAAATTGAGTGCTACATCTCTTATTCTCTTGAATCCTCACCAAAAACCGTGTGAGGGAATCTTCACATCATCCTCATTTTATGGGTGATGGGCCTGCGGCGCAGAGCTTCTCAAAGGATGGAGCAGAAACTCAAATCCTGCTCCCTCGCTTTAAGCCCAGGCCGTTTCCCACTGC